>VDFB02361719.1:0-23142 GCA_007258455.2 Sequoia sempervirens
CTTTCAATTTGAGATTAAATCCTTTTGGTTGATCATAGTAATCAGGAATATTCATCTAGATTATTAAAGTAGAGCTTAGTAGTCACAGTCTTGCATGTTTATACAAGTTATAAATAGAACATATGCTGAAAATTTGAGTTTCTACTAGAATAAGTTGCCCACTTTTGTTTCATTTGACTCTGCATACCCAATAAGGCACTGGTCTCTACATTCCATGATTTGATTCATTCAGTTTCTTTACATCTATTAATTGAACATTTTAGGATTTAGATTAAAAGATTGCTATTGCTAGTTACACCAAGTTTGAATTCATTTGTTCACTTCCATCTGCCATTGTGGACAAATCATTGCAAGAAGGATAATTATAAGTCAAGTACGTTTCATTCAAATAGGTACAGCCACCTAGGTTTAGCAGCATCTGAAGAGTAGAAGGTTTAATTATTTTGACCTTGTCTGTTACCCTAAAACGTACCAAGAGATTGGCAGCCTCTTGAGGTTTTCTGCCTGCGTTTTTGAGAGCTAACAGGTTGTTCAATAGGTCTCTTCCCATGGTCTACAAATGACTTTTTCTTAGTATTAACAGGAGGGTCTGAGGCTCTAGTTGTTGAGACATATTTTGTGTAGGTATCAGTGGTTGAAGCTGCCATTGATATTTTTGTTTCAGGAACACCATTAGTCATCTTAGAGGTAAATTTAGAAAGATTTTCCTCAAAGGTCTTGTGGCTTGCATCATCCTCTCCCATTTTCTCCAATTTTTTCCTTCTAGCATCTCTCTCAAATTGCTTAGCTCTAATCCTATCTTCCTTTTATTTTAATTACTTCATTCTTTTTTCTTCATATTCTTACAACCTTAGCTCTTCCTCTTCGATAGCTTTCATGTCATTATCTATGTCTTCCTAATTCTCTAGAATATCCCCATGCTCAATTGGGGTAGGAGTAAAGCAAGATTGATCAGCAAGGTCTTCCTCAAGAGAAAAGTGGACTGGCTCATCAAGAGATTTACCACGGGGCTTAAAAAAATTTCCATTAAAACCTAAGCCAAGTCTAGGAGTGAAAGGCTTAGATAAATTCTTATTCCTTTCCCAAATCTCCCACCTATCTTCCTCTCTTGAAATATTCAACTCACTATCAAACACTCATTCAACTGAAAAACTTTCGTGGTCTATGTTAGACCCTTGAACTTCATTTCCTTCATAGATACTAGCACTAATCATATCAATATTTAAATTAGGAGACACATTAGGATGGGAATTCATAGACTTACTTGATTCAGAGTGTTTACTAACCCATTTAGGTTTCCTTTATTTTGTAGATTCATATTTTTCCTTCTGGTTAGGGTGCTTCTTCACATAACTTATGGTCTTCCTCATAATATTGAGTAGCAAAAAATCTTTCTTCTTATCTTCCTTTTGAGAACTAATCTTCACACTGGTACTAGAGAAATTAGACTTGCCACCCAAAACATTGGGAAACAAAAAGTGATTGCACTTTGATTTTGTACTTATTACTTCAAAAAATAATTTAAGCATTACCTAACAGAAGGTGGCAGAATGGAATAACACCTGATGCATAAGACTTAGTATGATGGGACCAATGCAAAAAATTTAAAACCAATAACCCTCAAATAGTAAAGAACATCACAACTAACAACTAACTCTAATTATACCTGATCTGAACCTAGAGAATTTGGACTTAGCTAGTCCCAAGCAGAGTTTCCAATTTGTTGGTTAGTTTTTAAGAACCAAACTGACCTCCAGAAATACCTATGGAGTTTTCCATTTCCAATTATCAATACTTCTAAAGGGATTGTCCAAAAAACAAATAGAAGGTACAAACCTTCTTTTCCTACTCTTTAGGCTATGTGAAACCTAGGAGGGTGATCCCACAATGTATACTTAAACACCTTACACAATTATGACCAAATACATTGCAAATATTATATATCTCTCATAAAACCATTCAATAATATGCATCAAATAAGTTGGAAAATTATTTATTAGTGCCATATATACTAAGCATGTGAAAATGGAACAACAAAAATAGTATCCCTTTGAAATTTTATGATTTAAAGATTGAGAAGCTAATGATTCAATACTGAAATTGAACCACAATATTATGCATGATCTAGTGCCTTTATCCCAAGCACAAACTCAATGTCATTCTATGTGACTTGATAAAAATTTAAATAATAGTACTTATGACTCCAAGAAATCTTGCATTACAACATTTCTTTGTGATATACGATGAGGAGCATCTAGTGATTAAGGAGCAATCTTGCATCACCCAAAAATGGTTAAATTTCAAGTTTCTCATTTTTAGATGTTTTTACATTTTTGGATACCCTTTTCGTCATAATAAAATTCCCAATTTACGGTTTTTATTTTCTCTTCCTGGGTGGAAAGATATTGTAGTTTTAGTTTTCCAGATTTGCACCTGAAAATCTTCCGAGTTAGGATTTGAGGCACTTGGGAGTTCCGGATTGGCCCGAAACTTGTCAAATTGGCATAGCAGAATTTTGGCGTTGTTGACTTGAGACCTTTCAATGGTTCAAGCGTTCGCGGTCAGTGGATCAAAAGTTATGGCCCCGGGAAGTTGGTGCACTTTCTAGAAGATACAATTGCAAATGTCTTTTGAAATTTGAACTTCAAGTTGTAATTTTCGGCATGCCAAACCGCCTAAACTCAAATTTGAATGTTGTTTTGGCTCCAAACTAATGAGGAGCTCTATTTATGGGCGGGTTTCTAATTTTTGGGTAACTTTTTGGGGACAAGCTCGCATATTGCGAAAGGGTTATTCTGTAGCTTTCTGTAACTTGCATGTGTTGTAGAACTTGGGGATTGAGATCCTCTGCATGTAAGAAGCTCCATTTTCTGAATAATAAAATTATTCTCTTGTTTGTGGGTTATTTTCTAAGTCTTTCGGGGCTGCCACTCATCATATTCATGATTATTACTACTTAAATTCATCCTAGCACCCAATTCTTCTAAGTTATTAATCTCACCCAAGCATTGACATCAATTCATTGAATTAACAAGCAAGCATGAAACTAAAAATCTATCAAGCAATGATAGAGAAAAATGAAAGAAATCCTAGATTACTTTCACTCATAACTCATAATACACACACAAGGAGAGACAATAGCCATGAAACTGATATTACTCTATATTATAAAATTCTATACTATTATAGAATCTACATGCATAAGTATGAACACCTAAAGAAACTTAGGAAAAAACTCTAAAACTATTTTGTATTGTGTTGAAACCTTGATAGTATTAACTCAAAAAAGTTATAACTCTCATGCTTTTGGCCCAGAATTCCTTTTTATAGAGATGAAGGAGCAAACAAGCTTCAAGCTAGATAGCACACACGTCATGATTTCATTGGACCACTTGTAACAATATTCCATTTTCAATTACACTTGAGTCTTCAATTGGAGAAAATAAATATGAGGCAAAATTCACCTCAACTCTATGTAGAAAATATGTCCCAAATCAAAAGACATCACTATTTTGTTACAACAGTCTCAAGATATTCCCCATGCACTCAAAATGCCAACCGTGGGAAAGCCAAAATTACAAAACTTACAGAGTAAGACAAGGAAAGTAGATAAAAGGTCAAAATTATTTAATCCATATTATCACCACGTGCTACCCATTTCAAATTAAGAAAAGAATAATATTTTCCATCTTATATCCTAAGCCTAATTTGTACTATATTCAAGCTATGTATTATTATTTCTCTTGTCCATTATTTAACTCATTCACTAATCCCTAGACAGATTCATTATGTGTATTTCTCCAACCAAGTGTTATATTTCTCCTCAATAGGCCATTTTAAATTCAATAAATCTCACACCTTAGTAATGTACTGAGAATACCTGGCATCAATTAAAATCCAAGCGTCTTTAATGAATATTTCCATCTTTAATTCAATTTCAACCATTGTGTCAATATTTGAATTGAGCAATATGTAGTCAGTGACTAACAAGGCCATCATAGCTTCTCCAAGCATTCCTCCAAAAATTTTATTTCAGGTGTCAAATGAATGCAATTCATCTTTTAGACTCAATATCTTAGGCATACCACTTTCCTCCATCTCTTTGAATGCTTTCAACTTACTTTGGAGTTGTATACCTAACTTTTCATGGAAAGTAGTTATCTCATTTATTGAGTCAATGGTTTGCAAGATGTCAGGAATATTGGTAGGTGCCTCAAGCTCCTCATTCATTTTTGACATCATTTCTCTCAAATTATTTACCCTAGTAATCCAATTATTCCATTCATTCCCGAAGGCCTCTTATACTTGTAGATACTTTGTATTTGTATCATGAATATTTTTTATATGTGGACCAAACATCATTGGCCTTGTGGGCCAACTTAGTCACCCTATGGATCAGCACATCCTCAAAAATTTCATTTTCCACCTTGACTATTTCAAGTTTTTCCTGCTTGACATTTTCCTACTCAACAATCAATTTACCTTTCAAATCATCAATTCTCAAAGCTGAGGTCTCCATATCCTGTATAGACATATCAAATGAAGAAGAATAAGATGGTTGAGTTATTGTCTTCTGAGTAGCTTGAATAGTTTCCCTCTTTTTATTTAGCTCATTCAAGGATTTATTATATTATTTAACAAAAGATTCATAATTATTATAAGAAATATGTCCAATATCCACACTAAGCATTGTAGCATGTGCACTTAACTCAGCTGCTTGGAGAGGAGTTATTTTAGTAGCTCTTTTGACCACTAGTGAACCAATAACTTCTTCAATAGGCCTAGCAACCTCATGTTTACTATTATTAGGTACTATAGACCAAATTGAAAGATTGTGCAACTTTGGACTATATATAGAACCAAATACATTATCCTAAAATTGGTCTTCAAATATCAAATCTTGAGGATCTCTCCTAATTTCTATGCTATGACAACAGTGATAGTATATTCTGGTAACAACATGATTCCACTATTCTTGACAATATTCTGAGCTTCAGTGGGAGTAATAGCTACAACTTTAGACTTGATTTTCTCTTCCTTTTCTTTTTCAGTTTCCTCCTGATCAGAAAGTTCAACATTAGCTCAAGCTAATTCAAGTCTCTACTTTATCTCCTTACTCCACTATTGATCCATAAACTCTTGAAATTCCTTGGTCTGCACAAATTTATTATCAGCGAAAAATTCATCACACTCCCTAACACTAGAGTCATCATCACTTTCTCTATAATATTTCCATTTGATAATTCTATCAGGGGGGACATTTGAACTATGAGTTTCATCAATATGAGAAGAGGGGAATTTTTTCTCCACTTCCCCATTTCCTAGCACATGTTCTCCCATTTGTTCCTCCCTAACTTCTTGAACATCTACAAGTTTCTTTGGGATATCCATAGCCTATTGATGTTATTGTTCTATGAGAACTTGTGCTTTCTCAATAGCCTCCTGTACCTTTACCTTAAACTCACCAGACTGACAATCTCTTAACATAGTGAAGGCTCTTTCCAAGGGGTTTGTTGAAATAAACTTTATGGACTTATGTAGAAAGAATTTATTTTCATGATTTTTTCCTCAATATTCATTATAGCTATCCATTTTCTTTTACTAGTCATGACAACCTCATTACTTTTCATATTTCTTAGTACATCATCTCTATACAAAAATTCATGATGTATGATGCCTAAGATTTTTTCTTCTTCTTCATGCCACAAACCCCTCTAGATCAAGAACTATAATCTCATCAACATGCATTATGATATTATTTATCATGATGTCAAAATTCTCATACACCTCAAGGGTAGTGACCATGAAGTAAGAAAAGGCACATTGGGAATTTACCATAGTGTCTTTTCTACCCTTTCTAAACATTTCATAATCCATGACATCAATTTTCCACGTGAGCTCCATGAAAGCCAATCTATCAGAAACATACAAAGGTAGAGAATGAGGTGAAACCTTAGCTCCATAGGCCTTGATCAAAGTATATTTATAATGTAGAAACCAATCTTCCCAATTATGTGTGGCCTTAGATCTTGGTAAATATTTTGGGAACATATGATTTCTAATCTTTGGAGAAATTATGTGAATAGGTGCTACACCCAATGACTCTAAGATACCCTATCTTACAACATTATAAAAAAAGATGTAATTGGAATTGGAGAAGTCATGATCCCCTATATATTTCCACAACTGTACAAGTAGAACATCATTCTCATTGTCCTTAAGCTTCAAATTTAGTTTTCTTTTCTATTCATAATCACCCTTCCATAAGAGCATATGCATCAACAAAGAGTAATGGAGAAAACACAAAGGGAGCATCCCATTTTTTAAATTGAGAAAATATTCATGCATCCATTTAGAAAAAAATTTAGCCTAATCGAAACAAGAGTTTCTAAAACAAATGATTTTGGCACCCACTTTCTTTCTTAGCTCCTCCTAGGGTTTTTTACCTAGAAGGAGAGAGAATGGTAGTGATGCCAAAATGCACTTCATTCTATTCAAAATTAATGTATGAATGGATGGGAAATGAATGTGAAGTGAGTGTAAATGTGTTTGGAATGCTTTAAAATTCAAATGAATGAATGCAAACTACTCTAATGCAAGGTGTTGGAAAACACAATGTTGATTGCAAATATGAACTAGAAACTTAAGCAAATGGAAACATAAACTGATGAGACTGAACAGAGTGCCCCTGGAGGTAGATTGATGTCACTAGAAGATTATGGAATATATAATAAACATTTTTTAATGGCCATTGGAACTGATTCACCATGCATGGTGAATTAGTCCATCTTCTAGTGAAATCTTCTAGAAACCTGTTTCTAACTACATGGAGCTAAAATTTGAGAAAACCACTTTTTAGACTAAAAATGGGACTAACTCACCATGGGTAGTGAATTAGTCCACCTACAAGAATTTTCAAATTTAGAAGTTGATTCTGTGGAGCTAGATCTGCACTTTTTCTCTCTATAGGTGTCCACTTCTAAAACTCTCGGATCTAGGTTTGAAAATGACTTTTTGTTGAATCTTTGACTTGAATGATGAAGAGAGAGCTTTAACAAGCTTGAAAATTGATCTTTTGATGATTTATATACTTCCAAAGGACCTAAATTTGCATAAAAATAAGATGGAAGGAAGAAATTTTGATTGTTAAGACATGGTGGTTTTCCTTGGTCAAACCCTGTTTAGGTAATTAAACTAAAATTACAAAAATAAGTAATGAAATATGCAAGTGGAATTGATGACCTTGCCATGATGAATGATCTTGAAAGTTTGCAACATAACATGTAGAATCAGCCCTTGAATTTCTTAGGAAGCTCAATGAATGACTTGAAATGTGAAAGCTCTACCTTGTCTAAGAAGATGAAGTTATGTGATATGAAGAAGATGGAGATGTGAATTGAGATATTAGAAAAATATTTCAAAATGAGGTGACAATCCCTTATTTATACAATTCTTGTGCCTTAGAATCCATTCATACCTCATCACAGGCCGACATGAAGAGATTTTGAATAAAATCCTAAAAGGAAATTGAAATATTTTGAATTTGGGGCCGAGGGGGACTCATTTTCCACCCATGGTGAATGGGTTCCACCTAGGACCTAGAAAACACATGTCATGAAAAATGTTGTATTTAATGTTATTTGTCAAGATAACATTCAAAAATACACTTAATTAAGTCATATGAGGGCATAAAGAGACCAAGTAAAGCATGACAAAGGTGTAAATAGTGTAGATGTGCCTAGAAAATTATGAAATCTTATTACAAGAATTTACAACACTTCAAAATAGGACTTGTTGATGAGTAAAATGGTGATTTTTACGTGAATTGTATTAATTAGAGTCTAAAAGAATGTAGAAATGTCTTACAACACTTCACACCTTCATAAGATGTCATTAAAAGCATTTTATTTGATTCACAAAGGTCTGATACTTAGTATGGATGCATAAAATGCCTCACAACACCTGAACGATGGCTTCATTAAGTCCATCTAATCTCATTTCAAGAAAAGGGTACTTCTTTGTATGGCACATTTAGCCCCCACTTTAGTGAGAGGATTAACATGCTTCAAAATCACACTAAATTAGCCACTCAAGAGAGATGCATATGTATGTCAAGCCCCCAAGATACAAAATCATGCAAAGGAAAGATAAAAAGAAAGACAAGGTGGAAAAATAAGTACTCACTTTGGGCCAATGAAACTTCTTAGTTTTCTATTGGGTGAGAAAGGCCAATGTTGTACTCACTCTAGGGCCATAGAACTAGTTGTCCATAGGGTGAGAAATCCAAAAAGGTAAGATACATACGCTAGTTGGTATGCACTCACAAACACAAAGGTGGTTATGGGTAAAATTCATTCCACTAGTTGGGCTTCCTACTCAACCATGTTAAAGTTATACCACTTGATAACTTTAACAAGGTGCCACAAAGAAAAGGAAATGAAATGATTTGAAACCTATTTTTAATTAAAAATAAATAAAGTAATGTAAAGACAATTTGAAGGAATTTTATTCATGCAATGTCTCACCTTAGGGAACATCATGTTCAATTTCTCCAAGGGAGGATAAGTGAAAAATGATCTCATCTTGTTTCTAAGAGAGGATAAGTGCAAGGTCTCATCTTGAACAACATTTTACATAATGCATCCAAGAGAGCACATTGTGAGAAAAATAACACAATGAAATGTGAGTGGTGATGCATGCCCCCACTTAAAATAAGTTGCAAGTACCCATACTACGAAAAATTTACTTAAATTAGAAGAAGAGAGAAGAAATGAGAGTTTATTCAAAAATCCCTATTCCAAGTCATATATTTTTGAAAAGCTATGTCATGAAAGAGAGAAGTATGTCATATGCAATCCAACTTAAGGCATGTCATCCACATCCCAATCTTGCTCTTGTGTATTCATGAAAACTTAACAAATAGCCAAAAAGAGACATCCACAAGTGACATACGAGGAAAATGCTATCAAACCCCTTGACCCAACTTAGTTGTTACAAACCAGGAATCAATTGCTAGACTAAAATACTTCCACAAGAGAGAGATAATGGTGAGAATGCTTGCTATATCAAATGCAAGATTGATTGATGATTCAATTGATACAAATGTACAAGATGATGCTTGCTTATAAAAGCAAGCATGCACAACCCTAAACCTAACGTGAGCTACAAGTTAGCTCAATTAGATAAGGATGCAACCTAGGACTTAAATGAAAGCCTAAGTAAACTTATGAAGATGTAATTAAATAGTTAATTACACCAACACCCCCCATAAGTCTTCAACTTAGGTGAAAATTAATGCAACCACTATGGGTCCCTATTAACTAGGCTATGTTAGGGTACCCATTTATAGATGCAATAAAATGCAATCTCATAAAGCGTAGGAAAAGGGGAAAATCCAAGTAGTACAACCCCCTTGCAAAAAGAGAGAAAAAAAAGAAAACAAGCATGAGATGAATAAACATGATGTATGGAGGACCTTAATGATACTCCCCCCAAGGACTACTTCCATCATGAATATATAATAAATGACCCCACCATAAGAGGGAAGGGATATAAGATATCCGTTGTATGCTGAAGAAGCTCCAAAGCCAATGAAGAATGCCTAGAAACAAAAGATGACCCAATGTATGCAAGCAACACATCTCCCCTTAGGAAGAAACAAATCCATAAGCTGATGAAGAAGCCACTCCATATCCAACTGAAAAGAGGAAGAATGAACACTCAACATGTATGCCTCTGAAAATTGAGTAGGAGCCTCCAAGCTTGAATGAGCCACAACATAATCATGGTCAAACTCAACCAAGAAACATGACAAAGCAAGTGATGGAGGAGACTTGTGAATATCAATCTCCAAAGACAAAGAAGATGGTGTAACAGTTGTGCTAAAATTGTCATCAAAGAGGAGAGAAATCCCCTCAAGTGTGTCCTCCAAATCTGTAATATGAGACTCTAGGAACAAGGTAGAAATCCATGTCAAATAATCATCCCACAAAGCAAGATCTGAAAAACTATGATTATCCTGCTGAACAGAAGCAACAATGGCTAAAGAAGCAGGAGGTGGAGGTGTAGAAAGCTCAGCATAGGTCTCTAAAATACCAAGGTGTAGATGACCAAACTTCTCCTCACTAATATGGGTCACACTCAATGGAGTGTGTGATGTAGTCAAAGGAACATTATCAGCTTTTGAAGCAAAATGTGAAAAATAATATACTTGAGATGAATGATCAACCATCTCGATTGCAACAATATCCCTAGTCTCCAATTCCCTTATATACACCCTATCAAGAGTGAACTCAACTATTTTACCTTGACCCCCATGAGTAATTTGATAAATAGAAAGGAGATTAGTGGTCAAAGAAGGAACACAAAGCACATCATTGAAATTCCCTTCCCCAATACCAATAGAACCCTTCCCACTTACTGTCATGAATGTATTGTTACCCATTAGAATGTGAGGTGAATTACAAGGCTCAAAAGAAGAGAACATTTCCTTTGAAGATGCAATATGATGAGATGCCCCTGAATCAAGAAGCCATCCTTGAGAATTAGGACTTGTAGAGGCCAAGAGTGCATGCCCTTTCATATTATGTAGCCCAGAAGTGGATGTTGTGTTCTCTGACTGTGATGATGATGGAGCTGCCGAATGTGATGGTGAAGAAGTAGAAGACATTGATGAGGGCAGCTGAATGTTATTCTTTTGAAGAAGGTGGGTGAGTTCATCAATCTTCTTATTATAAAATCTATGCTCATCATGTCCTAACCTTTTGCAATATGCACATTTGGACTTCTTCTTTTTTGATGATTCCTCTTTTGAAGAGGATGAGGACTCAGGAGTGCCATGTGAAGGAGAATCTTTACCTTGCTCATTTGACTTGGTTTCCTTTTTGTGCTTCTTTCCTTTGCCACTTGAAGCCTTTGTATCATTCGCAATAAGAGCTTGAGATGTTGAAGACTTCAATGTACCCATGTGCATCAATTTTGCTTGTTCCCTTGTGAGTTGTGCAGCAAATTCATCAAGAGAAGGCATTTTATATGTATCGCCAAGAGCATCCATTGTAGCATAGAAAGTAGAGACAAACACAGAATATGAAGAACCAAGCTTAGCAAGAATAGAAAGTATCATTTTTTCATCCTCTTTAACAACCCCACATTTTGATAACTGCAATCTGAGAGAGTTGAGTTTAGAGAAAAAGTCTTGGATACTGTCAAAATCTGAAGGATTAAGACCCATCAGTTCATTTTCCAACTTAAATTTCCTTAGCTTGTCCGGCTTACTAAAGAGGCTCTCTAAAGTAGTCCAAACTTCATGAGGATGTGTGCAAGACTCAACATGATATCGAAGATCTGGAGAAATGGACAGAAGAAGATTACCAAGAGCTTCATCCCTTCTATCAAACCATTTTCTTTTCTCTTTTGCTCCTTGTGGTTCTAGATCTTGACCAAAAGTGATTCGTTGTAGCTTTTGACTTTTAACAAGAGTAATCTATCCGAAAGATTTTCACTCATCATAAATGAAATGGAGTTAGGCAACAACATTCAAAAAACTACGATGAGAGAGAGAAAACAACAAATTCGTGCACAAAATCGTAGTAAAACAAACTCATCGCGCAGTTCTAGGTGAAAATCACTCTAAAAATATCTTGGGGCTGATTCACTGTTGGCTTCTCCCTCTTTATTTGGAAATAAATAAGTTTTATAGAATTTTTTTTTAAGAATCTCCAAAAAAAACTTGTTAGCTTTTTCAAAAAATCAATAGAAGGATTTTAAAAGAACTTGCCCTCTTTTTTGAAAAAACTAACCAATAATGGGAAATATTGCCATGCAAAAAATCTTGAAAAGAGAATATGCCAAAACCGTGAAGAATGTGTAATAATCGACGAGATAGGTACCTCAAGAAATGATTCGAAAATCCTCGATGGAAGGTACCTTCAAATAGATGTATGTCGGAGCTAGTGAAGACTCGACAGAATATTGCATGGCTCAACTATTGAAATACCGACTCCTAAAAAATCTCCTTATTCCTATGATTGATATAACAATCGATAAAGTACAAATTACGTTCAAAACCACTATGTGACAAATTCTGATGTTATTGCGACTACCAATGGAGGCTTCTTTGATAGTCGATGTGAACAAAGCTTGTAGTGAGCGATACCCGCCAATGGGAATTTTTCTCAACGCCGATGGAAATGCATTAACATGTGGACCGGATGGGACTACACTCCATCATAATCAAATTTGATGTATGTTGACAACAATAATCTCTCGGTACAAGAAAATTGCGGCGCATGGAGATTTTAGACCGATATCTAGGACCAAAAATATGAATGCCATAAAAACACATGATCACCACACAAAAAAAGGAATGCCGACAAGAAAGAACAATGGTCGGCGATACAAGGTTGACGCAGTACGTGGCCACACCTCAAATAATACTTTTTGGACGATGACATAGGGAGTCCTCCAATGGAAACTGTAGAGTTGTACGAGCCTGCAACAAAACAAAAGCCTATGTAGAAAATATCTTATAACTCTGAAAAATATTTCATTACAATTGCCCCATATAAATAAAAATTTACCCCAAATTTTAATACAATATACCGCAGAAAATATTTGCCAAATATTTTTTTCTGCGAAAAATATGAAGAGATCATACTGCTTGGGAGGTTGTCCCAACAAAAAAAAAAAATTCCTCAAAAACAACTTTACCCAAAATGGACGAATTTATAGTCAAAATCTGTCTATGGAACCTTCTGATCTCAACCGTGAGGTTATCAAAACCCCAATCTGTACCCAACAAAAATCTTCAAGCAAAAAATAAAACCCTCAGATCTAGGAAGGAGTCTGCAACCTGAGAAGCTCTGATACCATGTTAGAAACCATGAATCAGTTGCTAGACTAAAATGCTTCCACAAGAGAGAGATAATGGTGAGAATGCTTGCTATATCAAATCCAAGTTTGATTGATGATTCAATTGAGACAAATGTACAAGATGAGGCTTGCTTATAAAAGAAAGCATGCACAGCCCTAAACCTAACTTGAGCTACAAGTTAGCTCAATTAGATAAGGATGTAACCTAGGACTTAAATTAAAGCCTAAGTAAACTTATGAAGATGTAATTAAATAGTTAATTACACCAACATTAGTGTGAGACAAAAGTGAGCTGAAACGATTGATGAAATGTATGCTAGAGTGAAAATTAATAGCAATTAGAGGAACTAGATTCCCCCATGGAGGGAAGCATACCAAACTCCTAAAAATGTTGTATTTTATGAATCAAAGCATTACATTCATTAGTGGAGTGACCATAAATTCTATGATAGGAACAAAAGAAAGTCTTGTCATAATATTTCTTGTGATTTCTAGGAGGAAGGGTAATCAAATTATGATGGAGAAGGAAAGACAAAATACTTTCTTGATTAAGGGAAGAATGTTGTGTTATTGTGGGTGTTAAAGATTCAAGTTGTAGAGTAGTGGGTGTCATACTTATGCAAGAGTCTCTAGATTGTGAGATGTTGTACCCTTCATTAGAGGAGAGTACAAAATCTAACAAAGTCAAATTAGGAGCATGATGCGAGATGACAGGTTGAATGTTGTGAGAAGGATGAAGTTCAAAGCCATTAGGTAGGAGTAATTGAGGAGGGTGTTGTGTGAGATTGAATGAAGATGGGTAGAGGATGGAAGGGTTGTTAAGATGTCCTATAGGATATGTATGAGGTTCATTAATTGAAGGGGATCAAATGAACAATTGATCATGCATATACTCAGTAGTCATAATTGGATGTATCTCGAAGTAAGAGGGTATGTGCAGGATCATGATGGGCCAAAAAGTGGCAATATGATGGGTATTTGTATGGTATGTGGCTAACAATTTTTTTTTTACCCAAAATTCATGAAATGAAAAGGTTTTTTAAAAGAGATTCTCAACTTTCCACCAATATCAATTATGATTTACTTTGAATTTAATAAATTATTATTATTCATTTTCTATTTGAATTATGACTAAAGTCTTGATGGATAGGCTAATTGAAAAAAATCTACAGCTTTCAAATGGTTTCACATTTTTGGAATCCAAAACACGCATCACATTCTATGCTTCACATACTATACGTTAAAAAAAGAAAAATTGAATTTCAAGAATTTTGACCAAGTTAAGGTGGTTAGACATACAAGTTTTATATTTTTAAAAAGTTGTAATGTACCTCATAATTAATTATTTACTTGGAAAAAAATTACAAAAAAATATGCCTCACATCCGAGCATGAGTCCTCTACTTATGTCTATAATATTATAAAAAAATATTATCATTTTATTGTGGTTAGAGTAGTCAGACAGACACCTACTTCTTATTTTTTCCCTAAAATTTAAGTAATACTGCATTGAAATTTCAAATTTTCACCAAATAGATATATATTTTTTTAAACCTAGTAGTTTAGAAACTACATTCAATTTTCTATAGATTCTATTGTTACATATTTTTGAAATAATATAGATAACCTATTCAAATTTTTACGACAAGTTTCCTAACTCTGATTTTTTTGAATTTTTTGCCACTTAAGGGCCTATTTTTTCCATGATGATCTTGCACATACCCAAGATCAATCAAGAACCAGTTGATGATTGAAGTAAGATATAAGACTATTGTTTTCATCTTTTAATGCCATGATATTCTCCCTAGGAGAAGATAGTTTATAAGAACAACAAACCACATGTGTTTGACAAGTAAGGATTGGTTCTCTTACAATAATTTCATTTCCAATAGGGGAATAATCAAGGATGGGAGTAGAAGGAGGGGAAATATGATTGTTAGAGGATGGTAGGTGAATTTTTATTGTCATTAAGGTATTATTATCTACCCTACAAGGAAATCTTGTACTATGTGCATCCAAGTTTAAGGTTGGTAAAGTAGCTTCATCACAAGTGGAGGAGGTATCAAGAGAATAACCACTATGGTTGTGAAAGAGATCTTCCCATAGGATAGGGAAATTAGGGAAGGGAAGATCAAGGCTATCATGATTCTTAAGAGAAGTATATTCTTACACTAGCCAATCCACTTTGCATCGAGGAGGGATATTAGGAGATATACAAGATTGATTTTCATGACTATGAAGACTTGGTAAGGTGATGGTGAGGAATGTGTTTATGATATCATGTTCTTTGTGTGTAAATTCATCCAAAGGGGAATAAGGAGATGGACAATCAAGACTTTCAAGGCTGGTGACTTCTTGTAGCTCAATACCTTTGTCTCTAATAGGAGAGGTATTGGAAGAAGAACAACTATGTGCGTTATGATTGTCTACATTTCCATTGTCACCAATGGGAATTTTAGGATTAAATATTGAAATAATAGATTCATGATGTTTCTTATTGTGGTAGTCAAAATAAAACTCAGAAGAGGGGATATTATGTTTTTAAAATCTATATTTGATAAAATCAAGAGCACATCTATTGAAAGAAAACATATTGAAATGAAAGAAAGGACTATGGAATGCAATTTGTAGTTTAGGAATTGTGGACTCAATGCAATAATTCTGAAAATGAAATGTGGTGAGTGCAAAAAGTAGAATGGAAAAGTGCATCAAATGATCTAATTAATCCTAAATTTTATGAAATACATACTACATAAATGCAATTGATTGATATATACAAGTTAAGGCACCAAACTAAAGTCCAACAAATAGATTTTGACTTCTAAAAAATGTTGTTTTAGATATCAAAAGGGACTGATTCACCTAGGGTGGTGAATAAGTCCTAGTATGGACTTTATTAAATATTTTTAGAACATTGTGACTGATTTGTATGTTTTCATAATGCTATGATGCAAGTGTAAATGAGAAATGCAGAATTTTAGAGATTTGCAATGATTAATGATGCAAAAAGAAAGCATATTATGCACTTGTACACATGAAAAATTGAAACCCTTATACTAATGCAAAATGCAATGTAAGCTAATCTAGGAAGAAATAATGGACTCAAAAATTAGAAAATAAGGAATTCAAATAGCAGGTTCAACAAAATGAAACGAAGGATTTTGGCACCCACTTTCTTTCTTAGCTCCTCCTAGGGTTTTACACCTAAAAGGAGTGAGAATGCTAGCGAAGCCAAAGTGCACTTTGTTATATTCAATAATAACATATGAATGGATTGGAAATGAATGTGAAGTGTGTGTAAATGTGTTTCTAATTTTTACAAATGCAAATAATGAATGCAAACTACTCTAATGCAAGGTGCTAGAAAACACAATGTTAATTGCAAATATGAACTAGAAACTTAAGCAAATGAAAACATAAATTGATGAGACTGAACAAAGTGCACTTTGAGGAAGATTGATGCCATTTGAATATTCTATAATGTCTTAGAAACTTTTTTTAATGGCCACTAAGACTGATTCACCATCCATGAAAAATTAGTCCTGCTTCTGGTGAAATCTTCCAAAAATATGTTTCTAAATATCGGGAGCTAAAATTTGAGAAAACCACTTTTCAGACCTACATATGGGACTCACTCACCATGGGTGGCCAACTAGTCCACCTACGAGAATCTACAAATTCAAAAGTTGATTCTATGGAGCTAGATCTGCACTTCTACTTTCTACAGGTGTCTGCTTCTGAAACTGTCAGATCTAGGTCTAAAAATGACTTTTCATTGAATCTTTTACTTGAATGATGAAGATAGAGATTTAAAAAGCTTGCAACATGATATTTTTATGATTTATATGCTTCCAAATGACCTAAATCTGCATACAAACAAGAAGAAAAGAATAAATGTTGATTGTTAAGGCATGGGGGTTTTCCTTCGTCAAACCCCGTTTAGGTAAGTAAACCAAAATGATGAAAATAAGTAATGAAATATGAAAAGTGGAATTTATTACCTTTCCATGATGAATGATATTGAAAGTCTACAACATAACATGTATAATCAACCCTTGAATGTCTTAGGAAGCTCAATGAATGACTTGCAATGTGAAAGCTCTAGCTTGCTTGAGAAGATGAAATTATGTGCTATGAAGAAGACAGAGATGTGAGTTGAGAGATTAGAAAAACATATCAAAATAAGGTGACAATCACTTATTTATAAAATTCTTGTGCTTTATTATTCGTTCATACCTCATCACAGGGCGACATGAAGTGATTTTTAATAAAATCCTGAAAGGAAATTTGAAATATTTTGAGTTTTGTGCCAAGGGGGACTCATTTTCCACCCATGGAGAATGGGTGCCACCTACAAACTAAAAATAAGTTTCAAGAAAAAAATTGTATTTAATGTTTTGTTGGGATAACATTAAAAAATACACTTGATTAAGTCATATGAGGGCATAAAGAGACCAAATAAAGCATGAGAAATGTGTAAATAGTGAAGATGTGCCTATAAAATCATCAAATATTATTACAAGACTTTACAACACTTCAAAATGGGACTTTTTTATGAGTAAAAAGGTGATTTTTATGTGAATTGTACTAAATAGAGTCTAGAAGAATGTAGAAATGTCTTACAACACCTTCACAAGACATTGTTAAAAGCATTTTATTTGATTTGAAAATGTACAAGACTTAGTACTGGTGCATAAAATGACTCACAACACCTAAATCATGGCATCATTAATTCTATTTAATCTCATGTCAAGCAAAGGGTACTTTTTTCTATGGCACAGTTTTGATTATGACTTTTTATATCCACCACCATCACTAATAAATCAGGAGCTATCCTAACTTAAAAGTCCTAAGCCAGTTGTTTATTTAAGAAATAATGTGTTTTTGAAATAATCCTAAAACTCCTCACACTCAAAAGGCTCAGCATCCTTAGCAGTGAATCTCTCTCTGCTCCTTTTGTGTCGCACAAGCAGTGCTTCTTTGTATACAAAATTTTCTCTTCTCATAATCAGCATACAATTCAGCACATCTAAATTTTGTAATATAATTGGGATTTAACCAAAATACATCTATCATATTATCCTTTGTTACCTCCAAAACTATATCACTATTTTCACTTTTGATTTTCCTGTCAGTAGGGTTATAGTGCCTTGCCAGTTCAATCAATAAATCCACTTCTACAAACACACTTAGGACCACCAACTTTCATAGGTTCAACCCCCATCAATAACATGTAGGCTTGCAAGAATTTCCCCTATTGAAATCATACCAAAACAATTTCCATCCACTCTAGGGTTGTCATTTTTCACCAATTTCGCTACCACTATCAATCAACCTAGTGGTCATGGAAACTTGACCTATGGGCCTTTTACCAATTCATGACCCTCCTTCTTTGACACCTCTAGAGGCCTCTTCGATAATTTTTTTTCTTTCTTTCTTTACACTTTTGGACCTAGTGGATGTTGTAGGAGTACTTAGTGAAGGGTTGTTGGCTGACTTAACTTTAGCTGAAGCATCCACGAGTTTAAAACAATATCAATGGTTACAAATGCATCTCACCACCTTCCTCTTTGCTTCATATGAAATCCTCAGGATTTCACCATGTTGCATCTTCATGTAGTAGTTGTCACTCATTACTGATGTATTTCATCCTCACCCAGCTTCATCAGTGATGCAAGTATTCTATGTAATGAAATCTTAGCCCTTAGATCTGTGGCCCATTCCCTGATGACATTCATTTCCATTACTCCTCACAAATCCAACTTTGCACCTTGGGTTCCATTAGTAATGGGAGATATAGTGAAAGCATCTTATTTCGACACGTACACCTGCATGAAAAAATCAATGGCACAAAATCATCACAAATAAGATGTACCCAGATTAGCAAGAGAAACCTTTTTTTTTAAAAAAATGAGTAACTTCATCTCTCGTCGCTAATCAAAACTAAGGCTTTGAAATGGATTAGTGATAAGCGATAAAATATTAGGCCATCGCTCATCACTAATCCTCCTCATAATATTTGGAAGCAATTAGTGATAAGAGATTATCATAGTATCATTACAAATCACACATTGCTAATCAATAACCTAGTGCTTAAAACAAATCCATGAGATGTAATGCAAAGGAAAACCATTTCCTCACTCATCGCTAATTTGAAAATTCATTTCATAACATATCCCTGATAAGAAATGTAAGTAACATCAGAAGGCCTGAGGGAATCTCTCATTGCTATTACAATATTGAGGGGTCAGAAACCATTAGCAATAAGTGATCCCTAAGAACCTCACTCATCAGGCATTTAAATTAGAAGTTCCAACAGCTATTCACGATGATCAATATCAAAGAAATATCACCTCATCACTCATCGCTAATTTAAAACATACATTTCAAAAGTGATCAATGATGAGCGATAAAGATAAAAGGCCGATTGAACTTAATTCAAAACCTTTAGGTACGTGCTCATAAGTTGTTTTAATGGAGGGGGCTCTCTAGGATGATACGATGGAAAGGACTTAAGGACACCAAAGCCATAAAATACAAAGGATGTAAAGGCAAAACAAGTCTTTAACTTATCCTTATAAAAACTAAAATTACCATACTTAGGATTAGGGAGCCGGTTACTAGATAATAATGATAGACAAGGGAAGATTTTTGAAATGATAGGTAGTCAACAATAGGGAGTCAACAACAAAACATAACATTATAAGAATTTATGAATAATGAATCTGAAACCCTTAGATATATCAATCCTTCATTCAAATGTGACAAAAGTTTGAGATGGAACATTCAAATTTGCAAGTTCCAAGGCTTATGATTCTTATGTGGAGGAACCTGATGTTGCCATGGAAGATGAGGCAAAAAATGACCTAGAATATGCCTAGTATCTTCTCACAATTATAGGTCCAAAAATAACTTGATTATGGTTAAAAAAATTATCTAGTTTCAACAAAATCATAAGGGTGATTTGCATACTCTGATTCTAAAGATGATGAACCATTGCAAAAGTAGAGTCTTGGTTAAAAAATTCCATCTTAGTTGCTAATGTGGGGAACTTTTTTGATGGACATGGAGGAAAGACTTTGGTTATTTTTGAATGATGAGTGATCCATTTTCAAAGGTGGGTAATTTCTTCTTCAATAAGTGGAAAACAAGATTTTTCTCATGTACCTTTCCCCCTTTCTATGAACTACAAATATAACCGCCTAGGAAATTTTGAAATTGAAGTGAAATGTGTGTCAAATGAAAATATGACTCAAATTGTAATTTGGCCTGAAGGTTGTTGCTCCCATGTTTCAATAAATTGGAATTCAAGGCCAAGTATAGGGGTTTGAGTAGTCTTCTATTGGGTTTTTTGTTTGAAAAATTTAATAGTCATATAATATAAAGTTTTGTAAATCGAGCACATATGAATAGAATAGTACTAAGTCTTAGGTATCAAATCTAGTTTGTAATAGGCTTAGTGGTTTTAGAGTAGCAACAAAATATGAATGAGAATTGCTAATTCTAGAACAAATTCTCTCCTATGTATTTTTTCTCCCAAATCATGAATAAAATGATCAAACATCTTTTATTTGTCTTCAGTTGTTTTGGTTGAATGTATGATTTTATTTCTACTTTGGTTCAAAGAACTAATTAAATGTTTAAATGAAATCATAGGTTTGTGAGATGGAATCCAAGGATTGCTAAGTATTTTATTTTTCAAGATACAATGAGTTGTGTACTACAAAACAATATGTCAATGGCCTATAAATGTTGATTTTAAATGCTAATGTATTGCAATTTATTACAAATAGGACTGTGTCACCCATAGATAAAACATTGCTCTATTAATTTGGTCATCCTAGATGAAAATGAGCCAACTTATACTCGAAAAAGACACAAATATAAATGAGAAACCACTTCCATAACATTTATGGCAGTAAATTATTATGAAGTACAAATCATTCCTTGCTTTAGGTAATAATTTTCCTAAGGATCAACCAAAACATTGAACTATTTTATCTAGTTACAACTCATGGGAATGCATCTATTTTCCACAATGTTCATAGTAAAATGGCACAATAATATTATCTAAGAATTGTAGGGATTACTCTTTTGGGTCTCACAAAGCTTGATGTGCAAAGGTAGATTCCTAATAAGCCTTTACATGTTTTTTGGATAATCCTTCCCCTTGCTGATCATTAAATTATAGAAAATTCATAGGAATCTAGTGAGACTAAGTCTGGTTCATAAAAAATAAGCAATATATTGGTGACTCCATTGGGGAAATTTACGCAAAGTCTTTAGTTTCAAATCAGAATTGTTAGTGTCAAATATTTTATAAACACAAGTTTTTCCTTCAATCTAGCTTTGGTGTCACTCAGTCAATTCTTGTGTATGATGTATTGTATTTTCTATAAGTCTCATGAGTTTTCAAATTCTATCAAGATCTACCATAATTTCATGAACATTTTCATAAATCCCCAATAAACATGGGTGGTGACTTTGAGATCTTTGTACCAATCTACATTATTTGAGGAAATAAAGAAAGTATAGGAAGGAAGAATATGATAAGAAGAGATGAAGCAGACCTGAGCTCATACAATGAAACACCCTGATGAGAAGCTAGGATGAGGATTTTAGAAGGCTCCAATACTATTTGGAAAACGTCAAGAATTGAGTTAATTTGAACATCTAGTCTAGATATTTTAGACCTTGAAATGGTTGTGCTGCAATGAATATAAATGGATTTATATGTGACTCTGTTGTTGAAGAAGACCCAAAATGAAATTAATCTTTGAAAGAACTTCATATTGTTGAAGTTCAATCCTCTATGAATAGAGGTGGTGACTCTATGCAAAGAATCTGATTAAATAGTGAAGACAGTTCCAAATATATAAATATTTTCAGTCAGATGGATAATTTATAGCAACTACAACATATCCAAGTATTTCCCATGTTTTGGTTTTCAAGAAGCATAAATTTGTCATTAAAACCCCATGTAAAAGTTTATAAGAGATTTGATTCCCTATTAAGTAAAACTAAGCAATAAGAAAGGGAATGGTAGTGGTAATTTTACATAGTTCTGAGTTATAATTTGAAGCCTCTATATTGTCTTGAAGAAGTATGTTTGTTCTTGAAATCTACCCATTAGAGAGATCTTAGATGTGGATGCATTTGAGATATACATTATAATATTTTAACGCCATGATAAGAGAAATAAATAGGGCAATGATCAATTGTAGTATTGATGTTTGAATTTTGTACTTAGGGGTGTAAGAAAATGTGTCATTCACTTGTACATCCCTGTGGGGTGTCAAATGCAAGTATGAGGAATGTGCAGCCCCTATCATGCTATCAAGGTAAATTTTCTATTGGAAGATATAGACTATTAAATTTTAATGGTATTTAGTGTCCTCCAAATCATATTCGTAATGATGCTAGGGAAAATTTTCCAAAATACAAAGGGAAAAGCTCTAAATTAGCATATAAGCATCTACAATTGTTTTCTGATTTGATGGGAGATTATGAGATAAACCACAAAGATGTTGTCATGAAATTCTTTGTGCAAAATTTGAAGAAGGATGCTAGATATTGGTTTTCATATTTTCTGGTATGTTTTGTTTCTTCATGGAACAATTTCATGGAGGTATTTATAGAACAATTTGGTGAGAGGATTGATGCATTTTTAGTAAGAAAAAAAATATTATGAACATCTAGAAAGAAGAAGATGAGTTAGTCTGGGCAGCTTTCAATGTCAGGTTTTAAAAGGGATTTAGGAATATTCTAGAGAATATAAGACCCAAATATCTAGTGTTTGGTTGTATACTTAGGTGAATTTGATGAGGAAATGAGATATTTTTTAAGAGATAAAGAGCCTATAACTCTCCATAGTGCATATCAAATTGTTATGGATTTTGAAACAATTTGAAATTTTCAATGATGAAGGGTTACATGGCTACAAGTGTTGGTTATCCTAGTGCACCTAATGAAAATGGAATTCATGAATCAAGAAATATAAATTATTGTCAAGATGATAATGCTTCTACTATTTTGGTTTCTCCTTGATCATATCATAGAAATCATAGTAAACTCCAAGTTGAATATCAACAAAATTTGAGCAGTGTTGATCAAATTTATTTTGTTCAAAAATTGTATAAAATGAAATGGCATTAGGTATAATCATCTTGTGATTTATTCTCAAGATTTTTGGATGCTATGTTGGAAGTCCTTTAGAGCTTCAGACTTGAGGATTCAACATTTGTTGATTTTTTTGTAAGATCTTTGAGCTAGC
>VDFB02361721.1:0-30469 GCA_007258455.2 Sequoia sempervirens
AAATTTCTTCACTCTAGTTTCTATTTTCATTATTGGTATCCACTCCATTCTTGCTATCTTTGTTATCACTATTCTGTTCGACATTTATTGCAGCCTCCATGATTTTTTTGCGTTGCTAAGCATGCCACCTAGAGGTACTTACCATAACTGAACTCAGCTACAACCTTGGAAGGAGTTGGGCAATTAACATAGAAAATGAGGCAGCAAACACCATTAAAAGATTGGGAAATCACACAAATGAAAGATAAGATTCAAATAAACTTAGTCATTTAACTAACACAACATCAAACATTCACTCCAAAAACCAACAAATATTGCATATTGGAGAGATTATCAATCAGACGAAGTGTAAACAAGAATGGAAAAGTATACTAATCAAAGTCGATCTTAATAAGGAATGGAGCATCCAAGAATATCTATGGAGGATGACTCTTCATCTTCTTTACCAGTTCTCAGAGCTCCTTCATTCTCGCTTCGCTTCAACTTATTTATATCAGAATTTAGAAACCAGCCACAATTTAAATGTTTTCCTACTTCCCTTGCAAATGAAAATTTGAATTTACCTAGAGAAGGAATTGTTGTGCTTAAAACAGAAATAAATATAAACTCATAACATGCTGATTTTTATCTTGGAAAACCTCTGATGTAGTGGAAAAACTAGTCTCATTGTAGTGGCAATATGCCTTACTACCTTCCTTTATTAACTTGGAAGAGGATTATGACAAGTAAGCAATCTTTCCTTCTACTTCTTATTTCTCCCTATTGTGAACAGAACCTGAATTATACAATGATTCACAAAATTCTCTGACTTGTAAACATGCTTTGATGCTCGCATTACATGGCTATTTATAGATTTTTCCAATGACAGCAGAGTCTTCCTAGGCCCAAGGAGGAATTTAACCATCACCAGAAGTTGTACGGATGCCTATTTGATTCAGATTATGGATTTTGGCATGTGTACTACAGGTGAACAAATTTAAAAATCCAGTACAGTTTAGGATCCTTCCATAAACGGGGAGAATTCCTTGTGTTTTCCAGCTCTGGAGCACTGTCCAACACCTTTCCCTGCATCTGAATTCAGTCTTCTGTTCACATTTTCCTGTTCTCAAACATTTTCCAGATCCAATTGGATCAGAATAGTTTATAAGTAATGTTTCTAGCTTCTTTATCTCGGTTTACTAAAATCCAGCCTTATGCAGAAAGTAAGACATAATTAATCTATTTATAAACTTGAAATTGTTCTATATTAGTCATTTTAGTGTAGAGAACTATTGTTTTAACAAAAAAATTGCATTTTGTGCTAGCAACTTGAACATTTTGTTCATTGTATCCAAATCTGAAGCCTGCTATAAACTAGGGAGATGTAGCTGTCAGTCGGATGTATTTAATTGTTCAACAGATTTTGCTTTATCGATTTCAATGTTTCCATTTTGTAAATTTATCTAGATCTATAGGTTTTTTATTGTCAACTAGCACACAAATATTTTTAAGCACCTGGTTGAATGGGTTAACTTTTCATGTGCAAGAGGTGCCCATTAATTTATTTCATCCACTAGCTTGAATTGTGTTTGAACTTTCCATGCTTTTTCATCTCTATGTTTCCATTCGGTAAATATATATGAATTTGTATGTGCTTTATCATCAATTAGTATCCAAGCAACTTTATGCACCCACTTGTATTGTATTTTAAAGTTCCATGTGTGAAAGTTTTACCATTAAAATTTTCAATTGAAATGGCCAGCATTTTCAATTAAAACTTACCTAGTTTGCCCTAGGTTGTAGATCTGTGCTTTTGACTTCCTACTGCAATTGTGTTCATGAAATTTCTCTTTTAGACTGGTGGTGTAAAAATTTTACATTTTAAGATCAGAATCACACATGGATTTCTCAGAACCCTTTGTCTGCAATTCAATGTTCCTGGTGTCCTGTACATCAATAAGTCTAAATTATAGAATATATGGACACAAGATTGAAATCATCAAAGTTAAAGATTCTATTTTTTTAGCTTCACTTTCCTTAACATTTCTCAGGCCAAAATGAATGATAAAAATGATTGCAAAATCATAAACATTGTATGCTACATATTGTTCCCTTAGATTTATTAATTGAAAAGCTATATATAGAGGCCATTTTATTTGGGAAACACTTCAACTAATATTTGTCCATATGCAAAAATGACATATGCACCACATCTGCATCCTTCCTTGGGTATAATGAGTAATCAAATAAAATATTTTTCCAGAAAGATTTGTTCTTTCTTCTTGATGTTGATTTGCTTGCGATGAGCTGTCAGTTGACGACAAGATACTTTTGTCTCAGACATTTAAAATTAAGTGGTTTTCCCTTTTAATAAAAAATACTCAGGCTGAATTTTTCAGTTGAGCATGTCTAGATATTATGAGCATGTAATGTCCCCATTTTTACGCCATATTGTTTTGTGAATTTTGGCTGGTTTCCGAGGTTTCCTTGTAAGCAAGGTGAGTTGGGGAACTCCAAAGTTGTTGGAGGATGCAATTTTGGTGATTCAAGGTTTCTAATCACGGCAATGAGCTTAGAGGGGACTCTGGTTTGAACAACACTCTTTGTAGTGTTTTTAGACTTTTGGGGTGTTCTCCAAACTTCTTGGAGAGCATGTCTATTTTTAGTAAGTCACCAATTTGGCTGCATTCACTCATCCAGTGCCTCAGTACCACATTGGTGCAGTTAGTTTTGGATTCCGAGGTGTTTCGGAATTTCTCATCACTTGGGGTAAAATATTTTAATGTTTCACTTAAGTTATAGTGTTTAAATATTATTTTCATAACTTAAGTCATATAACTTTTGTAAAGGAAAATATTACCTCAATGTTGGATGCCTAAGTGAGGGAAAGGGGGACATTGCTCTTTATGAGGAATATTATTATTTTAAAAGGGCATTTTTGAAAAAGGTGAATAATTTTATTATTTTAAATTGTAATATCTCCCTCCAAAAAGTTATAAAGGAGGCATGGGGTAGCTCATTTGCACATGTTAGAGATTTTGATAATGAAGTGCTGCCAGATTGGCATTGGATTCTCCAAGTTTTTAAGGATGATAACCCTCAAGAGCTATTCTAGTTTCGGAATTGAAATATATTCCCTAGCTAGACTGGTGTGGCTCCATTCAGGGGTCACCATTGGTGCTAATGGTGAAGTTTTCCTTCATGGCTTATCAGTTTGAGGTTTTTTGAGGAGCTTGGCTTGCTAGTATTTTCAATGCTAATCTAGTGAGTTGCAGATGTTTTTGTGAAGTTTTCGGAGGGTTATTCATTGCTAGGCCGTACCATTTCCATACTAGGTCGTACCCTTGTTTTGGTGGTGTAGATTGAGAGTAGAGGATTTGATTGTGGGTTTTTCGCTGAGATTTTCCTTGAGCTGGGCAACCAAGTTGGGAGTGATTTGTAGGAGTTTCATGTAGTATTGAATTTTCTAGAAGGAATCACCCCTTTCCCTGACCATACCATTGCTAGAGGGGGGACATGTTGGTTTCTAGGGGAATCGCCCCATACTTGCAGCCTTATTGATGAAGAGATAATTGACATTCATAATTACTTAAGTACAAATGGAGTGAAGAACTCCTTATAAAGGAAAATACAAGACGATGTTTCCAAAAGACACAATCGTTAACTAAAGCTAACTAAAGCAATAAACAAAAGTTACTAAAAACTAGCAAAGTTAACTAAAGGTAAACAAACGACTAACTAAAGCTAAGATGACCATTAATATTACAATAAATACTTTAATACCCTCCCTTAATGGTCATCCTACAATCATAAACTAAGTCTATACCCATATTCTTCTCGAAACATATCATCAGTGACTGATAACTGGAGAAGCATAACCACCTCGCAATTAGAAAACTATGAGCTTCCTCTGCTTCCAAGTATTATAACTCTTTCCATTGAACCTCTGCGTACGTTCCAACATGACGTGAGACAAAGCAACCATCCCTCTCGTTTTCCAAAAGCCTGAAAAACAAGGTAACACTGTGATCAGTTGACACAAACTCTAGACAATCAACTGACAAAGTCTAAAAAAGAGGCTCAGAAACTTGTAAGATTTTTCAGAAAAACCTTCGAAAACTCTGAAAAAGTAAGATTTTTTTAGAAAAAATCCCCAAAAAACTTTAGTAAAATTTTTATAGAAATTTTTTCGAAAACTCTTTGTAAAATTTTTTCAGAAATTTGAAAAACTCTTCAATGAGAAATTTTTATTTTTCAAAGGCTGTCAAAACTGGCTCAAAAAAAATAACCCTTTAGGCTGCTATGAAATCACAATTTTTTTTTTTCAAAATCGCCCAGAAACAAAGATGAAGACGCCCAGAAAAAGATCCTCACAAAACTCCAGCAAACCTAGCCGCCACGAAACTACAAAAAAAAGTTGCATACTCCAGAAAATGCTTAGATGACTGCAGAAAAATTCTCAAAAAACTAGTCACAGAAAAAACTAGGTCGCTGCATGAAGGTCAAAACGGCACGTTGAAGAGAAGCAAACACTTAGAAAATCATGTGAGAGGAAGACACGAACAGATCCGCCATGAAAGATTCCCGTCATGCCATAGAAAACTTGTGAAAACCAGAGAAAAGGCCCTGGTCATGCGTGCAGAAAAGAGGAGCAAAAACTTTCTAAAAAATGCACAAAACCCGACGCCAAAAGACCTTATCGCGCAGCAAAAACTGCGCCACAAACTTGCTGCAAAAACACACGATTTTCAGAACCAGCAGTCTTCACGCGGGCAAGCAATCTTTAGAAGGCACGAAAAGAAATAAACCCGCGCCACAAACGATGCTCAGAGACGCGAAAAAAACCCATGAAAAATTGCAAAAATTAGAAAGATGCTAAAACAAACTAAAGCTAAACAAAAGTTATTAAAAACTAACAAAGTTAACTAAAGGTAAACAAACGACTAACTAAAGCTAAGATGACCATTAATATTACAATAAATACTTTAATAAGTGAGTCCTAGTGATGGCGCCTAGTCCTTACTAGGCTATTGTTGATCATTCCAAGGTATTCTTTGATGGTTTGGAGAGGCTCCTGGGGAGATGTGCTAGTGATATGCTTGCTGATTTTGTGTATCAGATTGCTGCAGCAGTGTATCAGACCTGATACAAACTCATTTAATCATATTTTGGGGGTATGTTTGCTAATATGTTGTAGGGTTAGCTTGTTTACAAAGTGGGTATTCATGTGGGGTTGCTCATTTCATAATTTAGTCATATTTTGTAGCTAGACAACAGAGTTGTAATTGTTAGTAGCATATTTTATGAGCTCATATTGTATCACCATTTGGTAGTACCATCGGTGACTTAGCCCTTGTGTTTATTTGCTACTTAGCCCACTGAACAAGTGGAATCTTTCTCACCCCATTAAATAAGTGGCATCTTTCTTATCCCACTGAACAAGTGGTTGCTTGTACTAAGCCCACTGGATAAGTGGTTCTTGGTTTGCACTCACCGCTGAAAAGCAAAAGAGTTGTTTACTTTCAGTTTGTACCCATTGCATAAGTGGGAGTTTTCTATTCACCCCACTGAACAAGTGGCTTCTTTCAACAACATTGCAATGTAAACCTTACCACCATATGCTCTCACCTTGCCCATGCTGGGATCTAGGTGATCAGGAAATGGAAGGTAGTTGATTCAGTTGATTATCATTGTTTATGATTTAATGCTAACAAGTTTTGTAAAAATTCAAAAAATTTGGGGTGGTTATTATAGTGGTATCAGAGTTGGTGATCTTGCCAGCCTGTTGGGAAGCTAACCCTTATTGCAAATTCTTCAATTGCATAGCTTGTTTAGTTGTTCCTTGTGTCGAGTTCATCACTCTATCCTATTGTGACAAAAGGAAAAATTTAGAAATTTGTATACACCTTCCTCTGAATCATGTCATTTGAATTTTATGAGAAGATTTATAGGGTAGGAAAAAGACTTGACAACATGCGTATAACAAGGGATGAATTACTATGCAATTTGGATATTGTGGAGAGTTTTTTCTTGAGCATAGATCAGCTAGATTCCATGGAGTTGAAGATTGTTGTGGCTCCGGTTGTAAGTGTGTTGGTTAGGCCTAAGCTTATGAGATACTCGGATGAAGAGGTTAGAGTTGCAATTATTTCTTGTATCAGTGAATTTACAAGAATTACAACTCCCGAAGTTCCGTACAATGATGACACAATGAAGGAGTTTTTTCAACCGATGGTGGAGGGCTTCAGTGGTTTGAAAGATGCTAAGTATCCTTCTTTTCCTAACAGAATAAGAATTTTAGAAACTATTGCAAAAGTTAGATCTTGTGTGTTGATGATTGATCTTGGTTATGATGATTTGATACTCCAAATGTTCAAACATTTCTTTGATGATGTCAAAGAGGTTCATGATGACAATATTATAACAACCATGCAAAAAATCATGTCTTTGATGGTTAATAAGAGTGATGATGTTCCTCATCCACTCTTATCAGTTTTATTGGAAAACATGAGGAAGGATGACTGAAACTCATTAACATTTGCAAATGTGTTAATACTTAATTGAAATGGTTGTCAACCAATGTGAAGAAAAATTAAAACCTTATTTGCTGATTCAGGTGGGGAAAGAAATTATGACTATAGAGCATGAAAAGAAAGAAGAGCCTGAAAGTGAACGAAGAGCCTCTAGAAATTTCTTCTGAAGAAGATAAAGGGTTATTTCAAGAGGTATGCATTGCTGATCTCCAAAATGATATTTTTGAAGCACCTGACTCCCTTGATGACACCATTGGAAAAGTAATTGAAGAAGAAAAGACAACGCTAGAAATCTTTGACAATAGGACAAACTTTGAGGGAGAGATCAAAATGATTTATTTGAAAAGGTTGCAACTACTAATGAAAGGCTTGATACTATTGAAATTTTCAAAACAACACCTAATGAGGAGCATCTACAGCATACGAGTGATAGCAAACCAGATTTTGAGTGGGAATTTCCCATGCATGAAGAACACCAGTTTGAATTATTAGTAAATTCAGTAGAAGAGCATGATGAAATGGAGCTTGATGAAGATTTTAAATCAGCACTTAGTAATGACTCATTGTTTGAGTATGGTGCTGCCAGAATTTTTGATCAAGGTGATTGTGAGGAAAAAACAGATTTTGAAGATCATATGGCTGCTGAAAATGAAGATACTTCAGAATGTTTGCTACATGGAGAACCAAGTCACTTGTTGAACAAAGACCTAAAGAGTTATGTGAATTGAAGAATCGACTCTTGGTCATCAATGAGAAAGAGATTCAAGTCCTCACAAGTTGGACAACACTCACAAGATCTTTGAAATCCTCATGCAAAAAGGTGTTGAGGGTAGAGTTACTTCTTCAAACTTGCATCTTATCAAAGACTCTATGGAAACAGTGAAAATATAGTACTTACACTTGATTAGAGATCGAGATTTTTCCATCCAATTTGCAAAGGAGGCTATTAGTGCATTCAAAGGAAAAGAGAGAAAGGTTGATGAACTTTCTCTTGAGCTTGCTTCAACAAAAGACATGTTAGAAAATACTCAGATGACATTAATGGAGGTAGAAGATCAGCTAGTCGATGCAAAAATTTTCAGGGAGCAAGAGAATGAACAAAGTGTTGAAGAAATCAAACAAGTGATTGAAGAGCTCGATAGCATCCAGGACGATTTTGATCTAGTACATTTTTCCAAGAAACTTGAAAATGAAAGTTTAGATCAGCAAGAGGATTGGTTTGAGCTAGAGGATAAAGATAGTGTTCATCTTGTTGATAACCCGTTGTTCGAGATGGATGCTAAATCATTATTTGAGAATCCACTCTTTGAGTTGGATGATGGAGCACTTCCTGATTCTGATAGCACAAGTGATGACAATAATAAGATATGGGATCCAGGTGCAATGTCTAGTTACAAGGTGGTACCACTTGATTTGCTTATGGGGCCACCCAAGATCGTTCATGGTTTGTTTCCTTTGATGGATCATGATGGATTGGATCATTATGCCATGATGGCTGACCTTGTGAATTCACTACAAAGAGAGAACTATTGCGATTTAAAGGATGATGGGGTGGAGATCCTTGGTGTTGAGACTATAAGCATCACTAAATTCCCTCTAGATGAAGCTCATATGATGATCAGAGTAGCCCAACCTCAGCATGGTGGAGCCACTTTTGGAGTGAGTATCTTTTCCCAAGATCATCATCACGGGCTATTGGAAACTACTGATGATGGGAGAAGCATACCTTGGGAGGTTGTGGATCAAAAAGAGGACAAGAATGCTGCTGTTACCTCTTTTTACAGTCATCTTATGAGTCCATTTGTGTTCATACAAATGGATTGGAGAGAGATTTTATGTAAAGATTGGAGTAATGATCGATTGGTTACTTTAGTGAGTGTTACTTGGCAAAGGATGGATCAGAATTTTAGTGTTGAGTTTGTTTTTGGGTTGAAGATCAGTCACTCCACTTTTTGGTTTGCTCTCATTCAAGGGAGTTGGCACTTTCTTCTTTGTCAAGGAAGTAATAGATTTCAGTTGGAGATTGCTCGGAGGTGTTTCCCAGCCACTACTAAGTTATTTTGGTGCAAAACAATGTTTTCCATGGATGCTTATACTTGGGAAATTCATTGGTGCTGCTGTTGTCTTTTGTGTAGAGCACTAAAATCAGATTATACTCCACTGATTTCAGTTTTGAACAACAAACATTATTATTTACTTCAGACCTTCCTAACTTAGGGAGTTCATCTTATGAAGGTTTGTGATGTAAGTTTTGATAGTTTACTCTTGGTGTGGGTTCAGGACAGCAAACTTCTGCATGCTTTGGTTCATCATTTAGCGACCTTTGGAGTTGGAATAGTAAGTGTTTTTGCTTGTCTCCATGGTTGTATCAGATTAGAACAGAGGAGACATGTTAGATCCATATGGTGTAATGTTGGTGAGTTGCTTGAACTCTTGCAAAGGATTGGTTTCCTTTTTGCAAGAAGATTGGAGGAGTTTGCATCTGCAATTATGACTCCACATGACATCTTGAGGAGGTATATTGAGGGATATGGTTTTGGGTTGAGCATATATTTCTTCTAGTTGCCTAGGATCATGTTAGGTATAGGGATTGCAGTTATGGACCTTACCAGGATAACTCAAAAGGAGATGTTTCATGGTATTGGTTTCATCCCTTGCCGGTGTTTTAGCTTGGGATTTGATGATAATTATCTTCCTAGGTTCTAGTGGAGGAGAGTGTTGTTGTGGCACAATGTTTTTACAATTTTTATTAGAGTGGCACAACATTAACGCGGTGGTTTTGTTCTGAGATTGACTTGGGACCCTGCGATCTTTTCTGGTTTCAGTTTGGATCAGGTTGATGATCGTGGGGTTGTATTGGCATTGCTTTGGGACAAGCAATCTTTGGGGAGGGAGGACTATAATGTCCCCATTTTTATGCCATGTTGTTTTGTGAATTTTGGCCAGTTTCCGAGGTTTCCAAGTAAGGTGAGTTGGGGAACTCCAAAGTTCTTGGAGGATGCAATTCTAGTGATGCAAGGTTTCTAATCATGGCAATGAGCTCTGCGGGTGACTCTGGTTTGAATGACACTCTCCATAGTGTTTTCAAACTTTTGGGGTATTCTCCAAACTTCTTGGAGAGCACATCTATTTTAGCAAGTCACCAAAACGACTTCATTCAGTCATCCAGTGCCTCAGTACTACATTGGTGTAGTCAGTTTTGGATTCTGAGGTGTTTCGGAATTTCTCGTCACTCGGGGTAAAATATTTTAATGTTTCACTTAAGTTATTGTGTTTAAATATTATTTTCATAACTTAAGTGATATTAACTTTTGTAAAGGCAAATATTACCTCAATGTTGGATGCCTAAGTGAGGGAAAGGGGGACGTTGCTCTTTATGAGGAATATTATTATTTTAAAAAGGCATTTTTGAAAAGGTGAATTAGTTTATTATTTTAAATTGTAATATCTCTCTCCAAAAAGTTATAAAAGGAGGCGTGGGGTAGCTCATTTGCTCATGTTAGAGATTTTGATAACGAAGTGTTACCAGTTTGGCATTGGATTCTCCAAGTTTTTGAGGATGATAACCCTCAAGAGCTATTCTAGTTTCAGAATTGAAATATATTCCCTGGCTGGACTGGTGTGGCTTCGTTTTAGGGGTAACCGTTGGTGCTAATGGTGAAGTTTTCCTTCATGGATTATCAGTTTGAGGTTTTTTGAGGAGTTTGGCTTGCTAGTATTTTCTATGCTAATCTAGTGAGTTGCAAATGTTTTTGTGAAGTTTTCAGAGGGTTATTCATTACCGGGCCGTACCATTTCCATACTAGGTTGTACCCTTGTTTTGGTGGTGCAGATTGGAGAGTAGAGGATTTGATTGTGGGTTTTTTTCTGAGGTTTTCCTTGAGCTGGGTGACCAAGTTGGGAGTGATTTTTAGGAGTTTCATGGAGTATTGAATTTTCTAGAAGGAATCACCTCTTTCCTAGGCCGTACCATTGCTAGAGGGGGGACGTGTTGGTTTCTAGGGGAATCGCCCCATACTTGTAGCCTTATTGAGTCCTAATGATGGCATCTAGTCCTTAATAGGCTATTGCTGATCATTCCAAGGTATTCTTTGATGGTTTGGAGAGGCTCCTATGGAGATGTGCTAGCGATATGCTTGCTGATTTTGTGTATCAGACCGCTGCAGCAGTGTATCAGACCTGATACAAACTCATTTAATCATATTTTGAGGGTATGTTTGCTAATATGTTGCAAGGTTAGCTTGTTTACAAAGTGGGTATTCATGTGGGGTTGCTCATTTCATAATTTAATCATATATTGCAGCTAGACAACAGAGTTGTAATTGTTAGTAGCATAGTTTATGAGCTCATATTGTAACACCGTTTGATAGTATCATTGGTGACTTAGCTCTTGTGTTTATTTGCTACTTACCCCACTAAACAAGTGGAATCTTTCTCACCCCACTGAATAAGTGGCATCTTTCTCATCCCACTGAACAAGTGGTTGCTTGTATTGACCACACTGGATAAGTGGTTCTTGGTTTGCACTCACCACTGAAAAGCGGAAGAGTTGTTTACTTTTAGTTTGTACCCATTGCATAAGTGGGAGTTTTCTACTCACCCCATTGAACAAGTGGCTTGTTTTAGTAGCATTGCAATTTAAACCTTACCACTGTATGCTTTCACCTTGCCCATATTGGGATCTAGGTGATTGTGATGAGCCCAATTGGCTCCAACTCAAACCTCTGACTTTTACTGACTCGTTTTTGTGTTTTGATTGTTTTAAGAAGAATTATAGACAAAAGTAGAAGGGGCGCCAAGCATAAAATGTACATAAAACTGAAATTCAAGATAGATTTGAGAAACTGCTTATGAATTATGTATTAAACAACTGTTACAAATAGATCATGAACAACAAACATAACCGAATAGCTCCAGATTAATTAAATAAAGAGTTTTTGCACTTGCTAGGCAAGAATGGCTGAAACTGAGTAAATGCAATGCCAAAGCTCTGGATCTACATTCTCCCATGCAGAAACTGGAGGAGAGTAGCTGAGAAAGGTAGGCGCCCAGGATGGAACTCAGAACTGGCCAAAAAGAAAGGCATTTTTGCCTTTAGTTCCAAATGCCCTTTCTAGATGACACGCCTTTCAAGGCAAAGTACGACCTCTGAATGTTGAAGAACAATCTTTATTGAAAACTGAAAAAGGTGAAGATGGCGTCCCAGATCTGTAAGCCCTCTTCTTTTTAAAACTTGTAAACTTCTGAATAGAATAACTCTGAAAACACAAATGAACTCCCGTATGAAGCTCCCATAGTTGCAACCATTCAATTGGTATTTCACAATCTCACAATCACACATCAATGAAGATTTTTCGCTCTCCAATGAAGTATTTTTTAAAATCCTTGTCCTTAGACAAAAACCATAGAGAAGAAAATAACAAGCAATGTCAAATAATCAAAAGTGAGTTTGAATTGCCTTTCCTTCCTTATATCTCCAAAAAGGCACGCACTTCTAAAAGCCACACACTTTTGCTTTTAAAATACATTAAAATGTATTTAAATTCCTTTCAATAGTTTTTAATCCCACTTTATGAAGTGAGCACACCTTTAATTTGACTTAAGTGATTTATTTTATCACTTTATAATCCTTAAGTCACCATTTAAATATATTTAAGTGGCTTTAAACTCTTATAAAGTCAATTTGACTTCATAATTTACCAATAAGTTAAATAATTAACTTAACCACCAAAATATTCATAACTCCCTCCAAACATAGTATTTTTCCGTGTCGTCAGAAGCTGGCGAACAATGTGCTACAGATGCCTGCACTGAAACCAATATTGAAGTGAAGGGGTGGGAATGACATAACCCACCAAAATGGCCACAACCCCAACTGTGATCCTCTACGGAGTCCAAGAAATAGGCTAACTCAATTGCTCCTGAAACTGACTAGAATGGGGACATTATAGTCCGTCCTCCCCGAATTTGCTTTTCCTCAAGCAAACTCAAAGCTGGATGTTGTAAAATGCTCTCTACACCCCTCATCCTGAGAATGGACTGTCGAACCAACCTCTCCATTCTTCTGAAGGTAATTACTTTTAAGTTGCTGTCCTTGATGGCTTTAAGCACATGAGTAACCCCGTCAACCTTGAATTTCATCTCCATCTCACGAAGGTTGAGAGTGAACTCTCTAATCGCATGAAGCCACTTCATGCCAAGAATCATTTTAGTGTCTCCCATGTTCACCACATAAAATCTGCTATAAACTCACAGTTATTGAGTTTCATTGGTAGGTCCGATATCATTCTCTCACACTTATGAATGTAACTATCAACAACTCTTACTCTTATTCCTTCAAACTCATGAGTTTGAATTCCACATCTTTCCACCAACTGTGCATCAATGAAGTTATGTGTTGCACCTGTATCGAGGAAGGAGATGCGTAACCTGAAAGAGCCTTCCCTTCGCATGCTAGACAAGTGAGCTTCTGGTGGCTCCAACTCTCCTTCAGTTTCAACTTCAATTTTTGAATTTTCAGCTCATGTATCCTCTGGAACAGCTTGCTGGTCTGAAAATTCAGTCATATTTTCTCCCTCATGAAACCACTCCATTTGTCTATTTTGACCTTTAGGCTTGAGGGGACAGTCATGGTTAAGGTCATACGGACCCTTGCAGTAAAAACATAGCTTCCTTCTATGCAAATCGTTGATTGTTTTCCTATCCAAAGGGGCTGCAAATTTTTTCTTTTGCTCAATATTGTCTGATTTCTTGGGATCAACATCTTCTGATTTTCTGCCACTATGTGATGAAGATGGTTTTGAATTGGACTTACTACGTGAAGTGGTAAGTTCCATGCTGCGAGCTTTCCTCATAGCCTCCTGCAAGGTAGGTGGATCGAATGCCTTGATCCAACCTTTTATAGGCTCGAATAGGCTCTCTACGAAGAGTATAACCAATCTCCTCTCTGACATGCCAGTTACTATGACTGAGAGCTTCTGAAACTCTCCAATGTAGGATGCTAAACTACCCAACTACTTCAGCTGAGTGAGATCTCTAAAGTATAACTTTAGATCCCGTTTGTCGAATCTCTCAACCAACCTATCTGTGAATTCCTGATAAGTTGTGATCCTGTCATGTTGTAGTGTAACCATGCCATGGTGCCACCAGTCATGGGCTACGCCATCCAAGTGCAGAGCTGCGAACTTTATGGCATCCTCTTTTGCCATAGGACGTAGGTATAAGAATGTATCCAGCTTGCTAACCCAAGCTCTAGCTGTGACTCTGCCACTGACATCAAATGTGGTGAGTGTGAGCTTACTGGTAGCATGTTTGAGATCATTGTTCCTATGCCAAGGTCTCCTATCAGTCCTGTTCCTGCTGTGCTCTCTTTTCTGTGTTAGAAACTTGTCAAAGTTAAGGCGATCCTTAACTCTTTGTGGCAAGGCATCCCACTCATCATGTTGTGTCATAATATTGTTTCCAAAGATTACGTTACCTTCCTCCTCATCCTCGTTACCCTCTTCTAGCTCATTCCTGACAAAGGTAGGGCGAGTAGGTCTATCATAGGTATGTGTAGGAGTTACTGTCCTCCGTGGTCCTCTCTGTATACTCCCTTCCTCCTGTTCCTGATTCAGTCTTCTATGAACAGTCAAATTTCGTATGTTTGTACTAAGCTGCTGTAGCACATTCGTCACCTGTTCTTGGCCAGCTACAAGCCCTCTCAGTATGTCCCTGGCTTCATGATCCTCATTGTTACCAGGATTCCTGTGTGGCTTGCCATCGTTCCTATCACCCGTGTTTTCCAATGGTACCTCTTCGAACTAATTATCAAATGGTCTATTCTCAAACGAGAACTGGTTTGTCTGCAACCCTGGTCTCCTACGTGAGTAAAACCTGTGTGGTCCAAACTGATTATGATGGATATAAACGTTTAACCCTCCAGGCTGGCAGGATTAAAAGCTCTGATACCACTGTGATGAGCCCAACTAGCTCCAACTCAAACCTCTGACTTTTACTGACTTGTTTTTGTGTTTTGATTGTTTTAAGAAGAATTATAGATAGAAGTAGAAGGGGTGCCAAGCATAAAATGTACATAAAACTGAAATTCAAGCTAGATCTGAGAAACTGCTTATGAATTATGTATTAAACAACTGTTACAAATAGATCATGAACAACAAACATATCCAAATAGCTCCAGATTAATTAAATAAATAGTTTTTGCACTTGCTAGGCAAGAATGGCTGAAATTGAGTAAATGCAATGCCAAAGCTCTGGATCTACATTCTCCCACGTAGAAACTAGAGGAGAGCAGCTGAGAAAGGTAGGCGCCCAGGATGGAACTCATAACTGGCCAAAAAGAAAGGAATTTTTGCCTTTAGTTCCAAACGCCCTTTCTAGATGACACGCCTTTCAAGGCAAAGTACGATCTCTGAATGTTGAAGAACAATCTTTATTGAAAACTGCAAAAGGTGAAGATGGCGTCCCAGATCTGTAAGCCCTCTTCTTATTAAAACCTATAAACTTTTGAATAGAATAACTCTGAAAGCACAGATGAACTCCCATATGAAGCTCCCACAGTTGCAACCATTCAATTGGTATTTCACAATCTCACAATCACACATCAATGAAGATTTTTCGCTCTCCAATGAAGTATTTCCTGAAACCCTTGTCCTCAGACAAAAACCACAGAGAAGAAAATAACAAGCAATGTCAAATGATCAAAAGTGAGTTTGAATTGCCTTTCCTTATATCTCCAAAAAGGCACACTTTTAAAAGCCGCGCACTTTTGCTTTTAAAATACATTAAAATGTATTTAAATTCCTTTCAATAGTTTTTAATCCCACTTTATGAAGTGAGTGCACCTTTAATTTGACTTAAGTAATTTATTTTATCACTTTATAATCCTTAAGTCAGCATTTAAATATATTTAAGTGGCTTTAAACTCTTATAAAGTCAATTTGACTTTATAATTTACCAATAAGTTAAATAATTAACTTAACCACCAAAATATTCATAACTCCGTCCAAACACAGTATTTTTCCGTGTCGTCAGAAGTTGGCGAACACTGTGCTACAGATGCCTGCACTGAAACCAATACTGAAGTGAAGGGGTGGGAATGACATAACCCACCAAAACGGCCACTGACCCCCTAACCAGATCCTATCAGCCTACAGGGGTCCAAGAAATAGGCTAACTCAACTGCTCCTAAAACTGACTAGAATGGGGACATTACAGTGATCGGAAAGTGGAAGGTAGTTGATTCAATTGATTATCATTGTTTAAGATTTGGTGCTAACAAGTTGTGTAAAAATTCAAAAGATTTGGGTAAGTTATTATGGAGCATAGGGAATCAACAAAGAGATGATCAAATGGAGCCAATGGAAGGAGATTGAACAGGGCAGCAAGTATGTTTGTACTTTGGAGAATGAAGCTTATTACTTTATTATTGTTCTTGAGAATATTCTAAGGTAGTCTTCAGTGTGAAATGGATGTAGTGGTAGTTATAAACATAATTAAACCTGAAGAATCACTGACTATTGTATCACTTGGTAGGAATTATTGGGATGAAATGGATGCCATGGTAGTTATTAAAAAATGTATTTAGTGTGATGGGAAAAGGTGTAATGCCCATTCTTGTGTTTTCCTAGTGTGCTTTCGAATTCACATGATGAAATCTATTTTGAGTGTTTTATCAGTGTATTATGTGATTGATGTTTTATGATCCGTCGCACCAAATTTTTTGATGAGGTCTTTTGTGCCATCGAGGTGTTTCTAATGAGGTTATGTTTTAGCATTGGTTTCTTGACTATGCATTATGGGGCGCTTATGTTGTGCTTGTGTATGTTAGATCATTTAGATATTTTAGCATTATGTGTGATTGTTGATATTGCATATTATTCCTAGATCATGCTAGTCATAGATGATTTACAATAGATGTGATGATATGATACCATTTTATGATTTATAACACATTGGTTCTGTGTTCCACGGACTTTTGGGGACAGGGAAGGGGACGGGGGGAAGGCTGGGGACGCGTTTTCGGGACGTTTCCTAGGGGCCCATTTTTAGGGGACGATAGGGGACGACGACATACAAAATACATATATATATATATATATATGATTTTTTCAAAATTTATTAATATATTATAGACAGAGAGAGGGAAAGAGAGATATATGTCAATAAATTAATAATTGATAACAACAATATCAATATATAAATAAATCGCAAGAGTAGAGTATAACAACATAATAAATGTCATTAAAGCATTATAAAATTTATCATAGCAATATCAAACATCAATAAAACCATGGTCAATCAATATCCAAATGTTTCAAACATGCATCCAAAAGTCTCAAAGTTCAAACATGAAAATCAAAATACCAAGGTTACCCCAAGTTTCCGGGACGGGGACGGCAGGGGATGGCGGGACGAGTCCCCAAGTTTCCGATTTTTGAGGCCAAAATTAGGGACGGCAGGGGATGGCTATATAAAGATATAGGGAAAATTTTAAAAATATAGGGAAATTTTAAATATTCAATAGATAACATGACTAAGGCATGCATAATACACATTATAGAACATTAACATATAACATTTGTGTTCAACATTATGCCAATACTCAATACGCATTCAAAATTAACATACAGTTACACGAATCATGAAACAACCTCCAAGTTATAATTTATATACTTATATCAAAATGCCCAAAGGCTACATTGCTGCCATATAATTTTAAAGTTTTAGTTTGCTATGAAAATAAAAATACAATATCGTATGTCAATAATGAATACAAAATAAACAAAGAGCACTGCTGCCCCTAATCATCTCTCATAACTGCATCAAAATCAGAGTCATCCTCCGAGTCACTGCCACTGTAATGCTGCTCTTCAGCTAATGGGACCCCAACCAAGCCCTCAGCTGTCTCCTCCTCATCTACTTGAGCCGTGTCCTCGGGATCAATATCCCACCGTAGAGCTGGAGTCTGTCGATCTTGAAGCCGAAGAGCACTATGAACGGCCACTAGCTTCTCCGCTCGTCTAGAGGTAAGTCTATTCCTCTTGAGGGAGTGGATAAAGCTATACGTGGACCAATTCCTCTTTGCAACAGAGGAACTAGCAACCTGTGCAAGAAGGTGAGTGGCAAGTATCTTCAACTGCGGTGTATCTCTCCCATGATAGGTCCACCATCCAATAGGGTTCGCTTGAGCTAATATAGCTCTATCCCACCTCGCCTGTGGTTTGCTCAAGTTTGGGCCATTAATATTAGCAAAGTCTAGAAATTGTGACCGAAGTAGTGAAGCTTGCTCGGCTGGATAAATCTTTTCAATGGCTCGTGTGAACCCATCTAAAACCTCAGCATCATCACATGGAGGCACCCTACCATCCCTTGGTGCATACCATTTTGGATTTAGAGCAAAGGCAGCCATATAAAGTGGGGTGTTCATTTTATTCCACCTCCGTGTCACAATGGGCCTAATGTGTTGCTCATATAAATCCAAAGTGGGGTCCTTTGCCAAAATAACTTGCCTGATCTTCCCAAGCATAGTGTCAAATGTCTCATATATCTCTCCAAGACTAGGAGAGTCTGTATCAGCATATCTAATGACATCTACAATGGGCGAGATAAAGGAGCAAATATATTTGCAAAATGCAAACAAAAAGTTCAAAATAATTAGTTGACAAGTTATTTGACATGTTAGAAACTTCAAAAGTTGGAACATTGGACAATAAAATTAAAATATTAAAATCAGAAATTTAATATGAAAATCAGCCATCTAATATGTCTTACCTCACATTGGCCCACCAATCATCATTGAGGATCTTTTGTTTGATGCTCTTTCCTTGAGTAGAACTTGCATTAGGCCATCTAGTCCACTCAGCATTGACCATCATCAGTTGTAGAGGCTCATGCACCTCAACCATCCTCTCCAATAGGATGAAGTATGTGGCATATCTACATTCATTAATTCAATGATTCATTAAAAAATAAAAATTTAAAACAAAATCAGATTATGAATACAAATTGAAAGTGAAACAAAATGAAGTAAATGGCATACCTTGTATCAACAGGTTTGAGAAACTCCTTCTTTGAAAATGTCCTGAAGAGAGCAAGTGAGGTGTGGTGGTTGCAAATGAACATCTGAATTTCTCTAGCTTCTGCCACCGTTTTCTTCACCCAATCCATCTTCCCTATGTCTTTCAATGCATTGTTCAATGCACAACATGGGGTCCAAAATATGTGCCTGTAAGTACCCTCCACCATCAACCCAGCCGATTTGCACACACGTGCTGAATCGGTGATCACCTGCACCACATTTGCAGCCCCAACCTCCTCTATGGCATCTCTCAAAATGGAAAATTGGAAGTCAGCATCCTTACGTCTCCCTGAACAATCTACGGCTCTAAGAAAATAAGAACCAGCAGGGCATGTGACTATGACATTGATGAGTGGCCGACGTCTACAATCAGTCCACCCATCCATCACTATAGAGCACCCCGTCCTCATCCATGTTTGCCTCATCTCCTCCATTAACACATTAACTTTGGAGTACTCTTTGTCTAGGAGGGTGGTGCGTAGCTTATGATCTCCAGGGGGTACAAATGAAGGACCAACAGTGGCTAAGTCTTTCACCATTTGTTTGAAATAAGAGGAATGGGCCACATGAAATGGAATGGCATGGGCAAAAAAGAATTTGGCAATGGAGGATTCAGTGGTTTCTCGTGCTTGGTTTTGAAACATGGACTCAACTGAGGCTGCCTTATCACTACCAATCACCTTCCTCTTTCCTCTTAAGATAACACTACTACCAACCGTGGAAGGACTAGGAGTAGGAGTAGGCATAGATGATTGTGAACTTGGGAAAGAAGGAGACCCACCTTGAACCCCACCATCACACTCCATTTGAATTTTTTGGCACTCTATAAATAGTGCATCTGTCAATGCAGGACACGCTCTAACTCCATGGCCCACCTCACCCAAAAAATGAGACCTAACTCTAGTGTAGCTGCCCCTAAACTCCTTTTCACAAACATGGCAAAACCAAACCCTACTCCCCCCTGAATTTTTTTGTCTTTCACCCATGGCTGTCACAAATTGAAGGAATGGTTTTTTTTTTGTCTAGTGGGTGTTTTGCATAGTCCTTCATAGTTTTGGTATTGGTTGATGAAAGATGGTGTTGGGTAGGGGTTATTTGCTCTCTAGTTTGCCTTCTAACTTGCATTTCAACTTCACTATCACTCCCACCCTCACTGCTGCTCATGTTTTTTGTTTTTAGAATGCAAGTTTTGACTGAAAATGAAAAAAAATAAAAAAAAATCAGACTATGTATACTTCATATTTTGCAAAAAAATGAAAAAATGAGAATAGAGAAAGGAAATGCATACCTCTTTGATGGATTTGCACTCCCAACAACACTATTTCAACCTCCTCTCCTCCTTCAAACTGCTGCTCCTTCTCCTTCAATGGCTGCAATTTTTTTTCCTCTCAAACCCTTGGCTGCTCACACAAACAAAATGAATAAAATGAAGTTTTAGAGGCCTTTTTTCTTTCATAAAAGAGTGAAAAATATTAGGGCCCACACATGCCACGTAGGCAAGCCTTTTTAAAAAAAATTTATGCTTTTTTTTATGTTTACACACTTCAAAACGCGGGGGACAGCCGGCGTCCCCAGGACGGTTGAGGGACGGCTCAGCCGTCCCCCCTGCCGTCCCCGGGACTGGTCAGCCGTCCCCCTTTGGGGAAATGGCGTCCCCCCGTCCCCGAGACGTTTCTTGAGATTTTGTAAAAAAGGGGGACCGTCCCCCCCTGTCCCCTTGCCGTCCCCTAGTACCCGGGATGTCCCCAGAACCGGGACGGGGGATTTTGGGGGGGGGACGCATCCCTGGGTAACCCTGCAAAATACTAGATGCATTGTCCAACAGTCTATGAAATTAAGCCTCATTCGGGCTATGAATATCAGAAGACTCAGAACTATCCGAGTCACTATCATCCTCTGGCAAGGTGGATCATCCAATGGTAGCCCGACCAATCCTGGTTGCACCTCATCCTCATCAATTTGCCTAATGTCCTCAGGATCAACATCCCATCGTGCTGCTGGAGTCTACCGATACCAGTAGTTTGTTGGTCTTGAAGTCTCAAGGCACTATGAATTGCAACTAATTTCTCAGCTTGTTTTGAAGTAAGCTTGTTCCTCTTAATGGAGTGGATGAAGCCATAGGTGGACCAATTCTCTCTGCAGCAGAGGAACTAGCAATCTGTGAGAGCAAACGAATGGCAAGTTGTTTCAAATCCGGTGTGTCCTTCCCATGAAATTTCCACCATCCAATGGGGTTGTTTTGTGCAATGGTGGCCCTATCTGTCCTAGCCTCTGGTTTGCTGAATGTAGGACCCTGAAGATCAGCAAACATAAGCCACTGCTCTCTAATAATGGTTGCTAGCTCATCGGTATACATTTTACGAAGGGCTGCTGTAAGCCCCTCTATCACCTCGTCATCCTCAGAAGGAAGCATTCGGCCAGGTCTAGGTACATACCACTTCGGATTAAGAGCATAGGCAAGCATATGAAGAGGGGTATTCATTGTGTTCCACCTCTTTGTCACAATAGGCCTAATATGGTCCTCATAAAATCTCAACTCAGGTTCCTTTTGACGAATAGCTTGCTTCATTTGGTCAAGCATGCTATCAAAAGTCTCATATATCTCTCCCAAGTTAGGAGAGTCTGTATCTACATACCGGATTACCCTCACAGCTGGTGATATGAAAGAGCAAATATACCTACAAGCAACAAATTAAATATTAGAACTTTTAAAATAATAAAATACAAACTACAAAGTAAAACAAAGTGTAACAAATTCAAAATTTCAAAAACAATTTAAATTTTCAGATTTCTTACTTGATAGTGGCCCACCAAGTTTCACTAAGTACTCTATCTCTCACTTCCTTGCCTTCATTTGTCTTCGACAGATTCCACCTTTTCCAATCTGCACAAACAACCATGGCTTGTAGAGCATCTTGGACCTCCAACATCCTCTCCAGCAAAATATAGTAGCTAGCTTATCTAGTCTCAACTGGTTTGAGGAATTCTTTCTTTGAATAAGACCGGATAGTGCGTGTGAAGTGTGATGGTTGCATACAAACATTTGTATGCCTCTAGCCTCTGCAACTGCAACTATTGCCCTCACCCAATCTATTTTTCTAATGTTTTTCAAAGCATTATTCAAAGCATGTACACAACATGGAGTCCATAAAATATGTTTGTAAGCATTCTCAATCATCAAACCAGCAAGCTTACAAACACGAGCTGAATTTGTCACAACCTGCACAACATTAGAAGGCCCAACCTCCTCTATGGCCTCCCTCAAAATGCCAAACTGAAAATCAGCATCCTTACACTTCCCAGAACAATCAACAGCTCGAAGAAAGTATGAACCAGCAGGGCATCTAACAATAACATTAATGAGTGGCCTATGTCGAATATTAGTTCACCCATCCATGACAATGGAACAACCAGTCCTAAGCCATGTTTGCCTCATCTCCTCCATCAACAAGGTAGCTTTTGAATATTGTTTGTCAAGGAGGGAGGTACGCAATCTATGTTCTCCAGGGGGGGCATAAGAGGGTCCAACTGACAATATTTCTTTCACCATAGTTTTGAAATAAGGTGATCTTGCCAAATGAAATGGAAGAGCATGTGCATAAAAGAATTTGGCCACTGCATCATCAGCTTGCTCATGTTTTTGCACATTCATCAACCCCATGATTGAAGTTTTCTCACTTGCTTTCTTCTTCCCTCTATCACAACTCTCTGAAACTTATACATTGGAAGAGGCTTGCAAATCAGCTAATGGTCGTTTTTTATTTTGAATGGTAATGATTTGGTCATCACTACATCCAGCCAACTTTGCAAATTGAAGCTGCTGCTCCAATGTTATTTTCTCACAAACTCTAACACCCTTTCCAGTGTCACCCACTAGATGGCCTCTAATCCTAGTATAGCTCCCATGGTAATTAGATTCACAAACATGACAAAGCCATTTCCTGCTGCCCCTTGAATTTTTTTCTTGTTGACAGTCACATCTGTGGCAAATTGACGCAATGGTTTGTTGTAGTTGAAAGGGCCTTTTGCAAACCTTTGAAGAGTGGGTACAGGGCATGCAAACTGATTTGAAGAAGCATGGGTTGGATTTTCAGAGGTAGAAGAAGGGTCTATTGACATTCTTTGAACTTCATTTTTGCTGTCACTACCCTCATCCTCATGACTGTCACTGCCACTACTGTTGCTGCTCATTTTGAAATTTGTATGGCTTTTTTTCTTTATTTTATAAAGTATGAAGTTTGTATGCTGGTTGAAAATCTGAAAGTTTGTAAAAATGATACCAAATCATTTAATCAATGAACCATTGAACATTGAAAACATAAAATGAAAATAAAAAAGCAAAAATTAAATATTAAAAAAAGTGATAAAGATAATGCAGAAGCAAAAAAATTATTTAAATTTAACCTCAAACCTGGAAGTGGTAGGAAATGGAACTAAGTGTAACTCCCAGCTCCTCAAGGCGTCCCAAACACAAACAAAATGCAGCTTGAGTGAGGAAAAAAACACAGTCAAATAGAGGCCCAGCCGTGACTTTACCCTAGGCGTGAGAAATAAAAACTTGAAGAAATCTGTTTGATGCCTCTTTAAAATGCAAAAACGTCTCTTTTAAATGCCCAAACACAGGAGCAAAATGCCAAAAATTGATTTGGACTGAGTTGAGACAGAGATTTTTCCCCGTGCTTTGCTGTGTGAGAGTCGTCGCTTGCCGTGAGAGAGCCCAAATAATGATCGATTGATTTATGAAACTTTATTAATTTTCATTTAAATTTTTCTTTTTAGACTTTAGACAAACATTTTATGTTGCTGTGGGCCCCGCAAAACATTTAGCAGCAGTATAAAATGTTTAAAAAAACAAAATTTTATATTTTTTTAATTTCTCGAGGCTCCATGTACGCAGGGGACGGTTAGCCGTCTCTGGGTACGGTGAGGGACGTTTCCAATGTCCCCTGCCATACCCGGGGACGGGGGACTGTTCCCAGCCATGAGGAAACGTTTCCTACCGTTTCCTGTGAATTTTCCTAATTTGGGAACGGCCGAGGACTGTCCCCGATGCGTTCCCCTATCCCCGGGACGGATGGGGACGGGTACAGGGGGTTTTGGTGCAGGGGACATGTCCCCGTGTAACACAGCATTGGTTGGATTATGTTGCTATGGCTATTACTATTTGGAGTAGGTATGCTTGATGTTTGACCTAAGTGTGCAAGAAATTTTTGAGTGTTAGACCAATGGTCGGAATGTGAAGTTGACATGGATCTTGCTTAGTTATCTCACCCTTCTTAGTCCTTGCCAATTTATGTGTTAACTCGGTTCTGAATCAATGGCGATTTTGGAATCCAAATGCTATGAAAACCTATAAAGTGTGTGTGAGTCCTTTGTGTGTGGTTTGCTATCTTGTTGCATTGCATTTTAATATTTACTTCAAAAAGTGTATTTTTCGTGTTCGCGAAATGAAAATGCCTTTTGATTAAAGTCAAAAATGCCTACTGCATTTATGCATCTCTAGTAGAATAGATTAGATGAATTTAATTTCCTTCAAGATGGAAATATTTAGTTGTATAGATTAATTATCATTATAGCTTAGTTTAATTTAATTTATTTTAACTCCTAGTTAATTGGGAAATATCAATTAGATTAAATTAGCATGTTTATTTTATTAAATGTATAGTGGATTATTAATTGTTATTAGAATGCTATTTTACCTAAAGAAAAATGAATTAGAAAAATGGTAAAGAAAAATATTACAAAAAGAAAAAGAAAAATGGGCTTGGCTTGGGCAAAAGAGTGTGCCTAATGTGTTTGCTTCTACCAAAATCCTTCTCCATTCCTTATGTGTGTTGGGAGGTATTTTTCCCTCTTTGTTAATCATTTTTAAATTTGAATTGAAATGGATTTTCTTCATTGCTATGCCCACAATAGGTGGTTGCATATGATCTCCTTGATATATGATTGAATTTGAATGGAAACTCATAGATTTTATAATGTTTATTTGATTTTTAATGCCCAAAATAGAGCCATGCCTATGGCAAAAATTTTAAGAAATCATATTTTCCAAATTTTCTTTGAAGAGATTATTGTTATGCATATTTGGAACAAAAGGGTATAATAAGAATTTTGAATTTTTCTTCCATTCAAAAATTAAAAAATTTAAAGGGTATGCTTGAATTTCTTCAATGGAGGATTTACGATATTTTATGGTTTTTGTGTTTGAATGGAAAGAGAAATTGCATTTTAGATGATAATGGAATGAATTATTTTGTGGGATAATTAGTCTCCCTAGCATTTTAGGATTTTGCATCTTTTGAGTGTGTTGTCAATTTTTTTTTATAAAAATTGGTTTGCATGCCATGTCCAATTTGTAAATTGGAGGATTAGAATTTTAGGATTGACGAGGTCTAGGATAGGAAAGAAGCAGCTCTCCTTGTTTGCTGCAGTACAAAGGGACTGCATGAACAAATGTGGTTGTAGAGTTTATTCGAGTGATAGTTAATGACACATTGGGTTAATTAATTAATAAGACTTTTTTGTGCTTGGTTTGTAACACTCTTGAAGGTTCGGTCTAGTGACAAAGGACATGTCACAACTCTAGGGATTGGTGAACTTCATGAGTATTTTCATTGAGGAAGCTTGTCTTGCGAATTTCCCATGACACCATTGGGCGACTATGTTGACACTCCTTGTCTTATGCCCAGGATTCTCTTCCTTTCCTTGTTAGATTTTGGTATCTGACATGATTTGTGATCATTTATGCATATGTTCATCGATTGACATGTGTGCCATGCATTGTCTTTTATGTGCTTGTTTTGGTGTGGGTTGCCACATGTGATGTCATGTGTTTGATTGATGCTTTGATAGCGTTGTATCCATGATCTTCTCTTGCAGCTTGGGGGTTTCCTAGAGTGGCATAGACATCTATTGCGCTTGATGATGGTAATATGGTTGGGAGGTGGGTAACATTCCTCCATTGGTCCATTCTAGAAGATCTCTTGGGAGTTGAAAGAGTTATTGGTTCAGCATTTTATGTTATGCTTTGTGATAACTAGAGCACCTTGGAGGTGGCTCATTATTGATGTAATAATATTCATTGTATCATTTATGTATTGAAGTGCAATCCTTCCATGTTTGGGAAGTAGCCTCTACCTGGATATTATGTTATGATCTCAATTAATTGTTTATTACAATCTTTGTAAATGGGGTCCATGAGACCTTTATATTTAGTGCATAGTTGTACTTTGATGTAATTCGTGATGTGGGTTATGATTCATCCATGTTTAGGATGAAACCCCTTAAAGGAAATCAATTATTGCTATTATTTGGTATTTTTCCACTTCATCTTGTGAGGGTGTTGGCATGTTTGTAAGGCTGAAGTCATGATAATTGTGTATGTTTAGATTAAATTATTTAAGGTTGCATTTATGATTATGAAAGTTTATAGGTGAATCTATATTGTATTATCATAATGGATGATTGATCCATCTTTGTGCATGTGTTGACATTGATGTCAAATGTGCATAGTGCATTGTAGCGCTTTTGTCATGTTGTGCTTGTAGTCTTTCCATTGTGTTAAGGAGCTACTGTTTCTTTTTTCCTTATTCCTTGGGAACCGTGTCCTTCGAGGGCCTTTCGTGTGGCCAAGTTGGTGTCAATGATCCCTTGAGTGTTTTCCTTGAATTATTTTGCCTCTTCTCATAAATTGAGGAAGTTTTGCCTCATTGAGTGAAGAAATTGCTCCTTGTTGGTTTCCTTGCCCCTTTTTCTATTTTTCCCTGGTGAGAACTGAGTGTTGGGTTGAAATCAAGACTTGGAACTCAAAATGGTTCCACCTTCATAAGGAAATTTGGATTGTGCCCTTTAAAATTTTTCATGTTGTCGGACCATGGGCGTCAAAGTGGACTTCGAACTTCAGATTATGTCTAGGTTTGGGTTTAAGTCCGAGTCTTGCTTTGTGAAGTTGCTCAATGGGTTGCGGGTGTTAGGATGGACTTGGGACTTGGGAACAAGTCCCAAGTGCACATGGAGTCTTGATGTCTGCATGTTAAAAAGAGTTTGCATGGTGGGTTGCAGGAATTGAGTCAGATTAAGGACTCAAAACCTAAGGTTCCAAGTCTTGGCAAAGGTTCGACACTTGTGAGTTAATGAAGGAGCTTCATGTTGTGCTGTGGGTCATAGAGGGTTGAAGGAACTAGGGACTTGAGAACAAGTCCCATGTTTGCACATGAACCCAAGACTTATGGAGGATTGTTTTGATGTTGTTGTGGGACTCGAAGGTCTAGCAAAACCTAGGACTTGCAAAAAGTCCCAAGTTCGAGTAGGGGATCAGGGATTGCAAGCAGTTAGGTCTATTCCATTTTGTTCAGTGGAGGGTGGATGTTAGAAGGGAATTGGGACTGAGAATTAAGTTCCAAGTCCACACCAGATCCCAAAGTTTGACCTACAGGTAGTTTCTTTTTGAAGCCCGAAATGGTTGTTTTGGCCTTTTTGATTGTCACAACCCAATGGAATTTGGAGGGTGGTCTAGGAGAGAGGTTAGGAGGGTGTTCTAATGGTTTTAGCAATCTTTTCTGTCTTCCATGCCTCATTTTTTGTGTCAGCCTTGGTGTCTTGTCCTAAGGTAGAGTTGAGTCTTCCACTTGTGTCACCGTGCATTGTGCATTGGTGTGCATGTCAGTGTGTCATCACATGTTGTTATGACACTTTGTGAATGTAGTACTGTTGTGTGGCTTGCTTAATGCCACTTTTGTATTCCAAAAAATTTGTTCGGTTGTCTTTTATTTGTTGATGTCTTGAGAAAATTCTTGGGGCATTACAAAAGGGAAGTCATAAATGTAGAGAGGGTTGCTGCTTAACCGAAGGCAGGCCATGTGGAAGCACCTAGTGGATTGACAGAAAGGAAAAGGCATCTGCTATTTTAGGCTCAACATAATGTGCATGTGAAACAATCATACTTGCTGATGCTTGAAAGCATTGGACATTCACTACACTCCCATCTCTTCTTCGAATTTTTAAACATCCTCCTATGTTGGGCTTTTGCAAAGCCACCTTGCTCAAACCCTACAAGCCAATAACGCATTTAAAATTCAGGATAGCATCAATTTATGAGGAATAAAAATGAATATGCAGGCCAGGCCCCGTTTTGTTAAGGTTTGCTCCCTTCAACATGTTGGCATGTGCACACGACCTAACAATGTTGACTAATTTATCTTTTAAAGTATGCAGAGTAAGAACCTGGTCCATATGGATCTGAACGGAGTTGGACACAGCAGCTTCCTCATATAGACTATTTTTGTTTGCTAAGGACCACTTCTTACTAGCAGTTTCATTATGGTTTCTGCTTTGTTATCTAAGTCGAGTGATTTTGAGCTTTAATTATGGTTCAGAGGAACTAGTAACTTTATCTATCTAATTACAAGAATTTTTTTTTTCTAAGTTGCTCCATTGTTTGATTACTTCCTGTTGATTAAAACTGCATACTTCTGAATCAAATTTTCCTGTTGTTTGGATTTCGACTTATCAATAAATAAGGTAGTGGATAGTAAAGTGTATAAAAAGTGTCCTAAAGTTAAAATGAATGCTGGGCTCTTGGTAGAGATAACTTCAGAACTGCAAAGAGTATTTCATATATTTTGGCCAGAATTTTGTGTAAAGTTTTACACATTTGTTATTTTATGTGGTAATTTTCTCCAAATGAATGTCACTTTTCATTTTCCAATTGTTTAAATTTCGACCTTTTCAGAGCCTCAGATCTATTTAATAAGATATATCTCTTTCAGTTAGCATTAACATTGAAAATTTATTGTCTAGAATAATAAACATCTTCATTGTTGTTTATATGGTTTTGGCATATCCCTTTAGTGTTCTTAGAACACAAATATGTTTTATCTTATCTGCTATTTGCTAATCTAACACAATTTTCCTGTTTTATTCTTTTCAAATTGTGGAGTCAAGATGAAGGTTGAAGCTTAATATCAATATTTAATTAGATGGCAAAGGGATATGAAAAGCATGAGGAAAGTAAATGACAAAGAAGAAACCCAAATAAGGGATAATAGATATTCTCTCTTACTAAGTCTTCAATTACTTGGTTGTCTTGGCACAGGTATCAGAACTATTTGAGTGAGGATACATCAGCTCGCCTTTTGGAGCTTATCAAGCCTGTATGATATTGCTGGTTATAGTTCTTTCTTCTTAAGTTCTTTGTAATTAATTATTTTTATCATTTAGATAGATATCAACATCGAGAATAAGGAACATGATCAAGGCTACATGATAATGAAAGTTAAAAAGGTCGGAGATTTCAGTGCACAGATTGTTGAAAATTTGAACAATCTAGGATCTGAACCCAGGACAATACTATTGGCTGGTGAGATGCTCTACCACAAACTACTTGTCCACATCTCGTAGTCTTTCTCATTCTCTACAGAAGTGTGGGTTGTCAGTTTCTTTATCCCCACTCAACCCACAATTTTCTTGGAGCATCTAGCTGTTTTCCAATCTAATTTTGAACATCTGCTTTGAAATTGGGGACAATATAGAACTTGATACCTTGCCCTACTCCTGGTTGGTGTGGTGCTCTACGACTGGCCTACTTGCCTGTTTCACAATGAGCTCTTCTTCTTGTTTTATGTTTACTTTTTGAATTCTCTTAAGAAGTGTGGGTTGTCACATAATATGGATCTGATATTATTTTACTAATATCAATTTTAATATCTGTTCTAGATCCTTGTCCTTTCAGGCCACGATCATGATCAATGTACAGTATCTCATCCAACACCAAATGGGCCTGTTATAGAGGTACTTATAATTTTGATGGCAACGTTATATTTCTGTTATGTTTTTAAATGAACCAAAAGAAACTTCATCAAGCCTCTCTCATCTTTCGTTCCTCTCCCTATACCTCGTGTCTACAAAAGTTAGTGACAGTATACATTCAAAAAAGTATGTGATGCAGTTTCTTAAATCTCATTGTGTGGTGGATTCCGTGTACAGCATACGGTTGGAACCTTCAGTTGGCAGCAGGGTAACTTGTACCCATCATTCATGTTGTTATCTGTGAGTGCACTACCATCTTCTACAACAAGCAACTCCGAGGGAATTGTATCAACTAGTTTGTGCTTTCTTCCTATGCAAACACACATATATTTGTGGTAATTTCAATATTTTGATATTGATAAAGCTCATTTCTTGACTGATTTAATAAAACAGTTAAGCAATACATCGGTTACTTTCCTACTTTATTACAGAATCGTTACCTTATTTCAGAGGTGTCACTAATAAATCAGTTTTCTTTGCAGGTATGCAAGCTTGTTCATTATAACTGTTTTTCTTCTCCTTTCATGGCCGACAAGTGGTGTGGACTTGTTATATTGTTTCAGAAAATTGACAGAACTTGCATCAACAGCAATTGGAACCACATCAAAAGGTGGCATAAAAGAAAAGGATGAGGATGCAAATTATGAATATGACATGGTTTGGGATGCAGAAGGTGTCATGCATCTGATCCGGAAAGGATACTCGAAACTTTCAAATGGCAATTATGGTGAAGTTAGATCCTCTTCGAGGTTGGTAACTTTATGATATTTCCTTCAGTTGAGATGTATATTGAAATAATGCTGTTGAGTAGCTACTTGAACAATCTGCACTTGCAAAAATAACTGACAAAGCATCTATGCTGGCACATCTTCTGCACATAATTTTGTGTGAACATGACTTTTTGAATTTGAACCTGTGTGCGCTTGCTCTAATATGCTTTGTTTGTGTATGTGTTTGAAATAAGCATGGCATTTATGCCTTGTAGTTCAGTGCATAGTAAACAGACTCGGATTTGGAGAGTACTTAGCAAGCCAAAAAATTCTTACTTGGTGAAACTCAACTTAAAAACACT
>VDFB02361722.1:0-24989 GCA_007258455.2 Sequoia sempervirens
GTGGTATTGTTCCTTACCCGATAATTCCATTTTCTCATTTGACCAACTTGTAAACCAATTCTTATGAAAATTTCAAGCCAACATCGGGCCAAAGATGACATTTTTGGATCTCGTCTGATGCAAACAAGGTGATAATGAAAATATTACTGACTTCATCATGTGGTTTCAAGTGCCCTTCTCAAAAATCTTGTATCTGCTGCCCGATTCTAATGTGCACAAGGTATTCATAGGGAACTTGCAAAGGCCTTGGTAGGAAAAGTTTTCCCTTATGAAATACCCTTTTTTCATGCATTTGTGTGTGGCCCTATGAGAGTACCAATAGATGGTAGTTTAGTTTGGGGGATCCTCCTCGTGCTCTCATTTTGAAGGAAAGTTTATTGTATCGATCTCTAGGAAAGGTAAAGCTATTGCAAATGTAGTAGTTGTTGTGGATGACAACAACCTCAAATGCATTCGAAAGTTCAAAAATTTACCATAATTTTATTCTTCCATCTTGCAAAAGTTGGTGAAGGAAAAGATTGTGACCTTGTCGAACCCTAAACCCCTTAAGGAACAAGTACCCTAGTTGGTATGATTTGAATACCTATTGTCAGTACCATTGAGTTAACAGACATGATACCAAATTTTTTATGCACCTGCGTCACGAGATACAAGACCACATCGAGGACTGTACTATTCATCTTGATGGAAGCAAGCAAAATATGAATAAATCGGTGGCAAAAGCGAATAGTGAATTGCAGATATACACGGACCTATTTTTGTCACATTCTACTAACATGATTGTTGAACCCACCAATTCTATCACTCAGCCCCAGGCCTATGTTAACATGGTCACGGTTACTCCTACCGCAAAGCCTGTGATGGATTCATTGGATGTGACATTCACTTCGTAGGTCTTACCCTTAAATAACAAGCCCTCTCCCCTCTATATTCCCGCTCACCTCAAAGGTAACATTGTGACAGGAGTCTTAGTAGACCCCGCAAGTCGAGTGAATTTTATTACAAAAGAGACGTTGTGGCTTAACTCACTACATAGAAAAGAGTACAAAGAAACAAAATCCAACATCCGTACACACGATGGTCTTTGTCTAAAGCCATATGGCTTGATAACTTTGTCCGTCCTAGTTAGACCTAGGGCTATTGACACTATTTTTGATGTCATTCCAGAGTCAAATTTGTTTAGGATGAAGCTAGGCATACCTTGGCTAGCTTCCATGAATGGAATCTCCTCTGTTATTCATAAATTTCTAAAGTTATCCCACAAAGGTGTCATGCATGTAGTGCATGACACTGGATACCAACCTTTGGTGTCCCATGGGGGATATTCATTAGACCATTTTTGGCCCACCCCGGTTGGTCTGCTTCCTCCAACGATAGACCTACTTTACAAAAAATATGTGAAGTATAAGACTGGGGACAAGGGACAACCAAAATTGGCTCTTCCTATAGCACAGTAGCTAGCTTCCTCCTCTTCCTAAAAAGGGAAGGAGAAGCTTGCCTCCTCTTAGGCTGACTCATCTGCTCCCCTTTCTTGGGAGGAGTATTGGATGAGCAAGCCTGGCTTTTACAAGTTAAGTTTGATGATCCCTCCTTGCCATAGACCCAAGATTAGGATATTGGACCTCCCTACTAAACCACCTAGACCTTGGTACTATTTGTATGGTAGATGAAAAGGTCCCCATGGGGAATCTTCTATGTCTTAGCCTCAACGGCCTCCTACTATTTCTACTCCAAAAGTTGTAAATAGGAAGAGGCCCACTATCGAGGCACTTGAGTCAACTCCCCCTACTACTTCTCAACTTTCTCCTCCTACTCCCATTCAGGAGCTTGTCCCTCCACTAGAAACAACTATGGAGGATACCCCCGTGGTTGAGAATGATCCTTCGATTCCTTTGCAACCTCCAACATCTGGTTCAAAGAGTTGCAGAAACTACCTTGCACATGAGTGCAAGTGCTAGAAAAAGGCTCCCATGGCTAAGTAGGCAACCTTACAGAGGAAGGAAGAGGAGATTACCACCCCTATATCAAGGCCTCCTACTACATCCTCCTCTCTCCCCCCTCTAATTTCGTTCAATCTTGCTTTGTATCGCTTTTGGCTTCTACTACGAGTACAAATGCACCTGACCCTAAAAAGGTGCAGGTGTTCATCACTCCTTCAATGGATCTGCCTTTGTTGATGTCCCTTCTGAATGTCCCACCTTTCCTAAAACTAATAGATATGACAAACACTTCGGCAGTATCTACTGTGGTTTTCTCTTCCTCCTCTTCCTTCACACCTCTCGCTTCATCTGTGGGGAGTTTGTGTCCCCCGATGAAGAAAAAGGTGGAGAGTAGTCCTTCCAAAAATAGAGGATGCTAGAGTAGCCCACCTTTTCTGAAAGGTGGTCCTGCTCTAACTTGTTTTGTCCTAGTGATGGAACCAGTCTCGACTTCCGCCCGGGTTTAAATGCCCCACTCCGGGAATCTGCTTGAAACTAGCGATGAATCTTAGGCACAGCCCTTCCTCCATGTTGAGGTGAAGCATGGCACTCACATGTAAAGGTCATTGTTTTAACTCTTTGGATGAATTTTTTTTTTCCCTTAGTAGAAGTGATCTTTGTGAAGTGGCGGGCGCCCAGCCCACAAGAGCTTAGTGGAAGGACCTTGTGGGGCCCCTCTTCCCTTAGCCAGAGGGGTTGAATGCTCACTCCCTCTTAACATTCCCTCATTCGCAGGGCTTATTCCTCAGCTACACTGTATGATGATGTAGGGGTTTGCGGGGAATGGATGACTATAATTGGAATTAAGGTGTTAGAGGCCCTTCTTTTATCTTTTAGGTAGATATTATTGTGTGTTCTTGGTGTGTTCTTAAGTCATGCTATGTGTCTGAATGACCCACTTGTCACTTGTTGGTGCTTAGATACAAGCGTGGTTTTTCTTTCATAAACCTTCTTCTATTTGTATCATAATTCTTCCATGTTTATGCATTGATTTTTGACAAATTAGAGATTATGCAAAGTGTTGGGTGCATTTAGGCTCCCCTTCCATGTTGACCCAATTTTTTATTTTTTACTTTTCTTCTGCAGGTATTTCTTCATGATGCGATATAGTAGAGGTTATTAACTATTCATCTTATATACTATTATTATGCTTATATATATGAGGTAGTTTTGACCCTGAAATATCAGGCTACCCATGTTCCCTATGTTTATGTTCATTTCTCTTTTGCTTTTTTCGTTATCTTTCTCTCTTCTTTTCTTGATTTGTCCCTTTCATGTGTGACAACACCATTTCTATAAGTCTTTGATTTTTAGAAATCGCATTCGTCACCAGGGAATCTTTTCTCAAGAATAATCACAAACTTCTTTTCAAGAATCGCATTCTCAACTTGAAGCTCTGGCAGGCGGTGTTTCCTTGCATCGCCCAGGTTCACAAAGAGGCAGGGCAGCACCGCAAGTGGGAACAGCATGCGACCTTCCCTCACATGGGGGCATGTCTTTATTTCGCTTTGGGAATTTCGCGGTAGGCCGGGCATGGCTGCGATAAGTGATGGGTTCATCTGACTTTTGGATGAGCATGGCAGAAGCTTGTATAGTATTGCTGTAAGGCCTCTCGGCTCACGAGGAGTCGCTTTTACAGTGCGGGGCACTGGGTCATGAGGAAATGCCTTCAAAAGGCTAATATGTTAAATTTATATGTTCAAGTCAAAATTAGTGTGCCAAGGCCATGAAAAGGCTACTTTGAATGTATTAAAGTCATGTACTAAGTCACTAGGTGGTCACTTAAGTAGATTTTCAAATGTTGCTAAAGTTGTTATAATGTAATTATGCAAACAAAGTGCATAAAACAAGAAAATTAAGAGTCATGTGGTAGTTTCAACCATATGGGAAGTTGGAGAGATAGTTGTTTAGTGGGAAAAAGCTATAAAAGCCTTGTAAGGCGTGCAAAAAGAGGACTAGGTATTCTTGTTGTAATCAGATTTGAATAAGAAGCCCCTATTTTTTCTGAAATTGCAGCATTAATTTTAATTGTTTCCACCTTTGTATTGATTGTATAGGATCATAAAATTTAGTTTCCTATTTGTATACATTTGGGAAGTTAGTTTCAAGAAGCAAAAAGAACAAAAAGCAACTTGTCCCTATACCTGGGCAGTGATCTCCTCACTGTGGTTTTGAGAGTCTAATAAGAAGCAATGTCCATTCCACTGATGTAGTATTAGATGATCAGTGGAATGGATTGATTTTGATGTATTTTCAATGTTAATCATGTGTGTGAGTGCAGGGGTCACAAGAAAATGATGCTAAGTCATTGTTTCAAGACAAAAATCTGAGTTTTCCCTCTTGACAATGAAGGTTTCACATAGGGTTTTGAAGAAATCACGCATGCAAGGGCTTGAAAATGGATTCAAATGTTTTAGTAGACATAATAAGACATGTTTCAATTGTTGGTCGGAGTGCTTGAGATTTGTAAGTGGTTTTTTTAGGAAACCCTCATTGTTTTGGTGACTTTTCACTCTATAAACAAGGGTTTGATGGTTCAGGGTGTTTTTAAGCCTTTCAATCCTTAAAGTTCATTGAATATTGAGTTTTGCAGCATGTATGGTGACTGTTTGAGGTTTATTGGTGTTTTGGTGGAGATTTATTAGCACTTCCTTTGCAAAATAGGCCTACTTTAGTAGCCTTTTAGCAATGTACAATGTAAGAAACTAATGATTTATTTCAAGCAAGTTATTGAAAGCTTATGTTATGTTATTGTTAACTGAAAAGGGCCTCTAAATTAGTGTTAAGAAATTTCACATGTTTTGTTCTAGATATTTATACACCCGATTCAAGGGTTTGTTAACCACTAAAGGAATATGGCATTATGGGGTCAAAATAGTAAATTTGTATGTACAATAAAATGAGTGATCCTAAATGCTTGAATCTTGTTTATTGGGTGAAGTTACAGTTGAATTTATGCTTGAATCAGTTTGCAAAGGTAGTGTATGTTGTTTGAATTTTTGGGAATGGTGATTCTATTGGGTGTCTTGGTGTCTTGACTATAGAGTAGGCAGATCTAGTATTTATACACTACTATATTGAGTTGATTCAATCAAAATATGATGAGCTTTTTGTCTTGAAGGAATAGTAACTGGTTGTAACGAGAAGGTATGGACTGTTGTTGATATGCCTTGTAAAGTAAGTTGCTAGAGTGAATGCCTTGGTGGATAAATGAAAGGATGAATTTTTCAAGTGACAATAATTAGGTTTAATGTTCTTTTGATGTTGTCTAAGTTATGTTGGATCTAGTATAGGTCTAAAGACTGATATGGTGAGTGACTTGTTGATAGCTTTAAAAGGTTAATGGATTTTGTTGACTGAAATAATTTTGTAAAGTTGATAAATGAGTTGGTAGGATTTTGATGAAAGTTGAGTGAAAAATATATGTTTATATATTTCATCTTCTCTTGATTCTAGCTGGGATTGAAATCCCTTCAAGAAATGATGGTGTTGAGGGGTTTGGTATGATTCTCTACATCACTTTCTTTGGGTTTTCTCCATGTGAGAGATCTTGGGGGATACCTCCCTATAGGTATGTGGGTCTGTATGGCACTTTCCTGGGTTTCCTTCATGTGACAGATCTTGAAGAACACCTTCCCTACAGGTCTGTGAATCTATAGGGAACTTTCTCGGCTTCTTCCATGTGAGAGATGTTGGGGGATGCTTCCTTGCAGGTCTACAGGTCTGTAAGGCACTTTTCTAAGTTTCCTTCATGTGAGAGATCTTGGAGGACACCTTCCTTGTAGGTCTATGGGCCTGTGAGGTGATTTCTTCTTGGGGCTTCCTTCATGTGATAGATCTTGGGGGTTGCCTCCTTGTAGGTCCACAGGCCTATAAGATGCTTTCATTCTATAGCTTCATAGTTTTGTGAGGCTATGAAGTCCTTTACTTGCCCTACGCTCTCAAGTTCGCCAGATTACAGTCTACTTCCTTGACAGTTCAGGTATACATTTCTAACCCTACTACCTTTCCAATATCCTTTACCAAATCACTCATCAGTATTTGTGCTTGCTAAAGTGGGGGAAAAATGTATAGGCATGAATTTTCACCCCTTACACAAATTCCCATTTTACACTTTCTCACTTTAGAAAACCAAATTTGAAGGTGAAAATCCACATCATCCTGTTGCCTTCATTCCACTTGGCATCTGCCTTTCGTGTCAGTAGAAGAATAACTGTCAAGGATGCCTGCACGATGCACAGAAGTTTGTACGATGTACGTATGTCCCTAACGTATTCCTACATCTGAAGTTAGCAGAGGCATTGCACTTCCCATTGGGGTTGATTTGTAATGCCCTCTTCAACCAACTGACTCGAATATGGTCATTTTTCTCATCCCACCTTCAAAAACACTCTTCCTTCATTCATTTCATCTTCTAAGAATTCAACTCATCTTCTTCACAAGCTCTGGCAATTTCTCTTAGCATTCTCTTAGCATCCATCATTCCCAAGTATCACTTTGGCACTCCATAGTAGCAGCAACAGCACTCCATCAACTTTGTAGAGAAAGTGTGGAACAACACCATTGCAGAAAGGACTTGAGTCCTCTCTTTTTCTCCTCCATTAGCTAGTGAGCTCTTGGTGGAGGTGGTAAGAATTTTCAGTCCTCTCTACAATTTGGTTGAGTAGAACATTATTGTTTTGTATCATTGCTATCTTGGCTATCTGTGGGGATGCAAACACCAAAATGGGGGTCCAACTAAGGCATACCCCTATATAGCCCCCCAACAATTTTCCTCCTTGTGTGTAGGTGGACGTGCATTTGGAGCTAGCTGGTGAATAGGCTCTTTTGTGATATCATCTTTGTCACCCTAGATTTAATATATTTTCTTTATCATATATGTTTGTACTTCTCTTACTTTATAGTTTTGATTTTCTCCCTTAGAAACCATTAGCTAGGTTGTCAGCTTGTTTTCTGGCAATTCCCACTATATTTTTAGTCCTCTAGTCGTACGGATGCTAGTGCATCACATTGTCATCCTAGAACTGCACTTTTTTCCTTGGGCAGAGATCTACCTGAGGCACAGTGTTGAACCTGAAAATCAACTCGCCTAGCCCCATTCTAAGTTTCAGGTCTGCAAAGTGATTGGAGGACCTTAGAGTCCTCATCATTCTCATCCCTCATTTCGAGACAACCCTTTAGAGTGAGGTAAGTTACGGTAGCCTTCTGCTCTTGGCTTTATGTGACCTGCGGCCTTGAACGTGGTTGATCCCCCCCTCTTACAAGAAGTTGCTTAATGTAGGATTTATCTACCCTATATCAAATAGCCAATGGGCTTCTCCACTTGTGGTAGTACTTAAAAAGAATGGAAAATGGTGAATATGTGTTGACTATAGGTCCCTTAACAAGGCCACTAATAAAAACTATTTCCCACTTCCTTTCATTGACCAAGTCCTAGACACCTTAGTTGGAAAGAATTTCTTTTCCTTTCTCGATGGATTCAGTGGGTATAACCAAATTCGCATTTCCCCAGAAGACCAAGAAAAAAATACTTTACCTACCCATGGGGAACATTTTTCTACAATGTCTTTCCTTTTGGATTGTGTAATGCATCCACTACTTTCCAACAAGTTGTTCTAAGTATTTTTGTTGATTTAATTCATGACTGTGTAGAAGTGTATATGGATGACTTTACTATTTATGGTAACACATATGATGAAAAGAAAAATCTTGAAAAAGTACTTAAACGATGTATTGATACTAATCTTTCTTTAGGTCATGAAAAATGTCATATCTTAATCATTGAAGGAATTGTTTTTGGTCACTATATTTCTCAAAAAGGAATTGAGGTGGATCCAAAAAAGATATAGATTATTCAAGACCTGCCTATACCTACTTGTCCAAAGGATGTGCATAGTTTCCTAGGACATGCTGGTTATTACAAGAGGTTTATTCAAAATTTTAGGAGGATTTCCTCACCCCTCTTTGAGTTGTTAGTGAAATATGCAGATTTCTCATGGACACCCGAGTGCCAACAAGCCTTCAAAAAAATTAAAGGTAAGCTAATAACTACACCTTTTTTTCTAGGACCCAATTGGGAGCTGCCATTCCATATACATACAAATGCATCAAATACTTCTATGGGAGCCATCCTTGGACAAAAGGAAGACACTCTCTTTTACTCTATTTACAATATCAGAAAGAATTTTACTGGTGTTGAGGTAAACTATACCGTCACTAAAAAATAATTCTTGGTCGTAGTTTATGCAATAAATAAATTTCACCACTATATCACTAGATACAAAAAAAAATTACATACGAATAATTCTACCATTAGATTTTTGATGAACAAACCTATTGTTACAGGATGAGTGATTCGGTGGTTTCTTGTTTTACAAGATTTCAATATTACCATCCTTTACAAACTAGGGCAAGAGAATGTAGTGGTCAATTTTCTCTCCAGGTTGTAGTGAGAAGATGAACTAATTCCAGTTGATGATACCTTTCTAGATAATCATCTTCTTTCTATATTAGCAAAAATTCCATGGTATGCTAACATGGAAAACTATTTGGTTTCTTCCAAGTTCCCACGTCATTTCTCTCCAAGGGAACACCGAAAGCTGGTTGGGCTCAGTGATGATTACACGTCGATTAATGAAATTCTCTTCTGATGAGGTCTTGATAATATCATGCAATGGTGTGTTCCCGAAGAAGATGTCTTCGACATTCTACGTGCATGCCACACAAAACCTTGTGGAGGACATTTTGTTGCTCATAGGACTGCCCAGAAGATCTTAACCGTAAGCTATTATTGGCCCACACTTCATAAGGAAAGTAAACGTTATGTTCAAAATTGTGATAAATGTCAACGTATGGGGTGGCCTACTCACTTTGATGAAATTATTTTACACCCTCAGTTATCCATAGAACAATTTGAAAACTGGGGGTTAGATTTTGTAGGGCCCATTAATCCTCCTTCTTAGAATAAATAATATATCTTGGTTTGTATAGATTATGTCACTAAATGGGTAGAGGTAGTAGCCTTAAAAAATGCTAGGGATACTAAGGTTGTTAACTTCTTGTATTCAGATATTTTTACCAAGTACGGTGTGCTTGGAAAAATTGTCACAGACTAGGGAGCACAATTCACCTCTTACTTGATTGTCGTATTGGTACGAGAATATGAGATCAAGAATTAGAAGTCTCCTCCATATCATTTGCAAGCCAATGGGAAAGTGGAAGTGACCAACTGAGAATTGGAGAATATTCTCACAAAGACAGTAGCATTGTACAAGAAAGACTGGGCAAAAAGGCTTCTTGAAGCAAGTTGGGCCTATCATACAAATTGGAAGACAACTACAGGATTGACACCGTATGATCTCGTCTATGCAAAGAATCTTTGCACTGACCTGTAGTTGGGATGAGTCTTAATGAAGCACAAAAAGAGATACTTGCTCAACTCCATTATCTCAATGAAATGCATTAGGAGGCCCTTTTTCTTGCAGAAGTGTAGAAGAAAAGAGTGCAATGGCACGATCACTTCATTCGGTCATGGGCATTCCAACATGGGGATTGGGAATTACTTTATGACTCCCAATTCTAGGACTTCAAAGGAAAGTTCCATACTCGTTGGCTTGATCCTTATGAAATTCAAACTATGTATGATAATGGTGTTGTTCGATTGTGTACTATGGATTCTAAATGCATGACTCTTCTTATTAATGGGCATCATTTGAAGCTGTACAAATGGCCCCTTTTGAAGGAAAAAATTTCATGTACTGTGATGGAGGAACTGACCCTTGTTCCTCCCACTTCTTCTGAATGATATCAAAAAAAAAGAGAGAAAAGAGAAAAAGAAAAAGAAAAAAACCAAGAAAAAAGGTTCATGTCACTTTTATGCCAAGAAACTAAGAGGAGCTCAATATTCCTATCTCTACCTATTCTATGGTGCAACAGGAACGTCGTTATTCCTACCCCATTATCCTTTCATCCTTCCTTCTTGATCATTTCCTACTCCAGTTTGGTTGAAATTGGTTCCTGTTCTTCTCAAGGGAGGATCATCTGACTCTTATCGGTGCATTTGTGATTGACACCAGTTATGGTTGTTACTGGCATTCTCCAGCCAAGAACTTCCTTTTTATTCTAGTTTGGAGTCCTTTATATTTCTCATCACTGCTAGTTGTGTTGTCACTTCAGTGCTTTGATGTCCTTTCCACCCCGTCAATAGTATGACACTTCCATCCCATCAGCATTTTTCATGTCTCTGATTCTTTTCTTTTATTTTCATGATGACACGGATTTCTTACAATAGTTCATGATTTCCACCTCATCTTTGTATGACATGACATGACCGGCGCTTTGCATCAGTAGTGGTACTTTTTAGAAGTTTTATTTTTCTTTACATTTTTTAAATGCTCTTATTTCTTGTGATGAATGGTGATACGCCCCGTGGATGGTCCATCATTAAGCTGGGGGGTAAGCTTGTCTTATTAGGTTATTTTATTACTATTTGATTTCATCTATCACTTCCTCGATGTTTTCCACCCTCCTTCATAATAAGCAACTTAATTTCACTTGGCTTCACCATAATTTCCCACATATTTTTCGATAAATCCAACCCCGCATATATTTTTTTTTCCTGATTTGATAAAACCACTATTGTTTTCCTTCCAGGAAAGCTTGTTTTTATTGTTACTATTACAACCGTCTGCTATTGAAACTTGTTAAGCTACTGTCACACTTCCTGGCAAGGATTTCCCATGGAAAAGGATAGGAGGCCTCATTATGAACCTACCTCAGTAGAGGAGTTGTAGGCTCATGGAAATAAGAAATTTTATGTAGTATTCAAAGAGGCCAAGTGGGATGTGTATTTCAACAAACTAAGGGGTTGCTCAAGAATTTTCTCTAAGCTTTGATGAGAAAAAGGTTTATGTGTGAGGACTAGAATTTCATATTACTGTTTCAGTCGTATTTGATGTCACAGGCTTTCCCTCAATAGGTGAGAATTATTTCCCCAGCAGACCAAAGAAAGTAACAAATTTAAAACCTCTACACATGGAATTTCTAAAGAGGGGTGAGCCTGTGGAAATTGTGCAAGGACAAGGAACTAAATTGGGTTCATTACTAGACATTTGGAACAAGGTTGCCAAGTTTTTTATTTAGTATGTCACTTGTGAAGGAGGGTATGTTTACGCATACGCTCAACATTTCATATTGTTAACTCATTTAAGGTGGAATCAACCTATAAATGTACCTTATTTCCTGCATTGATCCCTGCATAGAATGAGTAAAGTTATTCATAAAGGAAAAATGAATTCACTAGCTCATCATGGTCCAATTCAGTTGTTAGTTATTGATGCTCTTAAGAAGATTTCTCCCCCAAATGACTAGGACACATTTGTTAACCTAAATGATGGTACTAGCTCTCATTCCTCTTAAGACCCCTTGGATAAATCTTCCTCTGAAGATTTTGATGAGGAAGAGAAAACCCCTGGCACTCCTAAAGGGATCCTTGAAGAAAGTCATGAACCTAGTAAAATAATTCAAAGAAACTAACCACCAGGAAGTGACCTAGGAAACCCTTGAATATTAAATAAATTGGCACTTCTAGTGGTAGGTCTTCTAAAGCTTCAAGGTCATCTAGTAAAATAGCTGGGAGGAAAAAAATTGTGTCTGAGGGATGTTCAAAAGAATCTGGTCTTGAGCTTCCCTATGATAAGACAAGTAAAAAGGTTGCCACTAGTCTTGTTAGTCAACTAGAAGACCTAGCCAATGTGGCCAGTCATATGGGTTGTCCCAAGAATGTTGACCTAGAATTGGACATTGATATTTTTTAGAAGTTTTGAAGAAAAAAGGAAAGGAAAGTAGGGATAATAGGAGGGTGAAAAGAAAAATTGTCTCTACACCAAGAAGAAAGAGAAAGATAAAGAAGCAAAAATCAATTAGGTCTCCTCCTCACAACTCTGAAGATTCTAATAGTGAGTTCCCTACAAAAGAACCCTTAGGTGAGCAAGACCATATTCCATCTGCCTCACAAATTCCATCTCCACTACATTGTAATGATGAAACCAATGTAGAAATAGAAGACATCACTAAAAGAGAATCACCGCATCAAAATAAAGAAATTAATGAGAAAATTGATAAAATTCTAAATCAGATTGGCAAAGAGTATTTTTCCGAAATTAATGAGGAGGCAAGGGAACTAGATACAAGAGAGAAGAATAGGCATGAGGACTCTCTCTCCCCATTGCATTAGTTTAATGAGGAGCAGTTTAACAAAGTTGTTGAGGGCATAGGAGTTAGTACATCCATGATACAAATAGGGTCTGAGCAAGAGAGTGCCCTAGAGGAAATACAATTGGATAATACATAGGAAAGAATGGTATCCATAATCCCTATTGTTATTGATGTAGATAAACAGGGCAAGATCAAAAGCCCCCTTTCCCTTGTTGAATAGTTCGGTGCGAAAAATTTGATGATAGTAGAGTATGTGGAATAGGGAAATGAAGAAAAGTCCTTGACCAAGAAGAGAAAAAGGATGAAATTGAGATGGAAACAGGGGTTGAGATAGAGGTTAAAGCTAAAGAGGAGTTTGAGGAGAATGAAATTCTCCTCAAACAAATTAAAGAGTTACAGTATTCAGTTTAGCAATTACAAAAAGAAAATAAATAGTTGCAGGATCAGCTTCACCAAGCTAGTACCAACTCTTAGCTCCAAGAAAGTGAGATTCAGAAGTTAAAAATAGAATTGGAATAGGTAAAATCCTCCAGGGATGAGTATATGCTTGTCAGTGATCATGAGGTACAGATGGAAGAGTTGCAAAAAAAGTGGTCTCGTGATATTACCAGTACCATTTAGAGACTAACCAAGTTAACTTGATTTGTATTTTTTCTCTCCTTGCATTGGGACATGCAAGATCTTAAGCTAGGGAAAATGATGGGGGTCAAAGTGTTACAATAATTTTACTCTTTGTTTTCCTTTTTCCTTCATATTTCCTGTCATCCTATCATTATTTGTCACAGGAAGTATAGTATTTGATTAAATGTAATAGGAAAATAAAATGATTAAGAAAGTGCCAATTTCAGGTGAAACACTAACTAATTTATGGCTGACTTGGTAGGAAGTAATTGGAAAACAATAGAGATGGTTGAGGACGCGGACAAGGAGTAATCAAGTAGTTTTTTTATACTTGTTTTGAGGAGAATTCTTGTTAAAAACTATTATATTTCTGGCCAATGGCCAAATGTTAGTTCTTATCAAACTCATATATTTTTTTTTATCAAAATTAATGGTTTGTTGGTCATAGGCCATAAACAAACCATGTGGACTTATATGTGCTTGCTCTAGTATGAATATGTATCAACCTAAAGACTTCATATATAGTTGTTCATATAATATTGTCTTGTTGTTCAAAAATCATTCAGAATATATTGTATGTGTGTATGATTGAGCTGAATTAGAAGATCACGTTAGTACTTCTATCATCAATCGGCCAAGGAGGTAGGGCCCACTCCTCACATCAATTTATGATTTGTTTTCATTTTCTAGTGTGGTAATTTAATGTATGATTTGATTTCAAGTTTATTTCTTTTTTGAATATAAGTTAATTATCTATAGTCTCATGGAATTCAATTTTTCTGTATGTAGATTTGATTATTCAAAATTGTGATTGGTTTCTTTACTCATTCTAGAATTAAAGATTTGGTTCGTGCATATTGGAATTCATCATTGGTAGCATATCATTTCAACAGTACACTTCATTATCTCACTATCACATTTTGTGTTACAATTCGTATTCACTGTAATTCTTGTTGTAGTTTCTAGTGATCTTCCTATCTCAATTTATGCGAGGAAGTAGGGATGGGAGAATCAAACTTAATTCAAATTAAAGGTTTATCGTGCAATTCTAGGATACTGATTTAATAGTATTAAATGAGAATTTAAAATGTATTGGATTAAAGATAGGATTTTATTCATTTTACCAAAGTGTTCTTTAATTTATATTTAGATTAAAAGGTGTGTTTCAATTCAATTCTTAGATGCATCCATAAGCCCCTTAGTTCATTAGTTTCCAGCCCTTAGCTAAGATCTTCACAACACCATTAAGCAAGCTTAAGCTGATTGAAATTGAGGAGTAAAGTGAGGAAATTCCAAAGAATTGATCTAATCCAAGCCAAGATAGAGGAGAATTACATGGATAAGTTTACCCACAATATCAACCATAGGTTTAATCAATCAACAAGGCGATCAAAGGAAATGGAGACTCAAGATAATATAGATGATTAAAATTTTAATAGAATGTTGTCATAGTCATAAAAAAACCATATGTTGTGACAAAAATATCAAGATAGTCCTTTGAGGCAAGCATTACATGAAGGGAAGTAGCCATGGCAGTTGAATGGAGATCATCATTTACAACTGGGAGAAATGTTGAAGGGAGTCTTAAAGTCCTAGAAAAGAAATGTATAGTGTTGTGTGTTCTCACAACATGCCCCAAGATTGAAAAGGCTTGGGGACCAGTGGCTCTAGCTTCTATGGCAGAGCTAACAAATTTGGAAGATCACGGGCAGAAAAAAAAGAGAGGAAAATCTTTGGTTTAAAATAAAATTACTTTGTATGGTAAGTGTTTTGTATCACAGGGCTGACTACTGCGGCTCTGAGAAAAGTGAAGAGTAGCGTAAAGTTTCAGCCGAATGACTCACCAGTCTGGTAAAGTTTGGAGTTCATTTATAAGCGGAGTCGGGGAAAGTAAGTGGGTAAAGGATTGAATGCAGTGCAGTCTTGGATTGAAAGCGTGAAAGTGAAATGTTAACTTTTAAGAAAGGTACATACATTGATCTTGGTGATTCAGTATATATGCAAGGATTTGTGATATGGTTTTTTTAGAAGAAATTCCTATGGATTTTGTACTAATATTTGAATAGTTTTATTTATATGGTAGTATATTTATTTAAAAAGGGATTTAATAATTGGAATTTTATGATTGCATGAGATATCGATTGTTATGCAAAGCTCGGGTATTGACCATCAGGAAAACTTGAGTCATGGTTGGAATAAAATTCAGCTTGGTTTTATCACTCTGGGGTGTGATAATGTAGATAGCTTTGAGTCCACAAGAATACCGAAGATCCTAGTATTTCACATGTGGTGGGAACAAATGCTAATCTTCAGGAGAGCCCATTCCCAAGAGTGATGGAACCAGAATAAAATGAGGCATAGGGGGTGAAAATTCTACCTTATCATTCTGAATGTATGGGAAGCCCCTACATATTATTCTGATTCAAGTTATTTTCCTGCCGAAGATTCCAAATGAAAAAGTACAACTTGAGGAGCTTCAACAAGTAATTGGAGTTGACTTCCATTGAATTCAATTGAAATTATCTTATTGGTCACAATATTCCACATGCCTTGATTAGATTGGTCCCTTAGATTCCCTCTCATGTAGATGTCTTATCCTATTTGAGCCTTGTGTTTTATAAAAGGCCAGAGGATGCTTAATTTTATTTTTAAGTTCATAATTTGTGGATGTCAAAGGAGAAAAAATTTCTTTTAAGTTTTTTTTTTTTCTTGTTTTCTGAAGCAATTTCATTAAAACTTTGTATGCACAGACATTAATTGTCTCGAGAACTTTATGGATAGCTACCTATCTACAAAGTATCTTTTTATGGCTGGTTTTGTAAGTTTGGTTGAACAAGACTGTATGCCTCTCGTCGTCTAAGGGTGCATAAAACCTGTTGGTGTCCATAATGAAACACCCTCTTTGAAGCTTGCCGTTTATACATATTTTGTAAACAATGCAATTGAAATATAAAAGCGGTTTGCTTATTTGATTAATTCTTTGGGGGATCATTGAGAATAACCGGAGAAATTTTATTTTTAGTATTTTTATGTTTTGCTTTAGATTAAATGTTTATTTTTTGAAAATGTTCCAAAAATATATATATATATAAGTGAATGGAAATAGATTTTTGTTGAAAATATTTTATTTTCCATCAAATTGTTGAATGCTTAATGTTAAATTTAATTAAGTGATAGCAAGAAAATTGGTGATGATCTTGGAAGTCCAATGTCAAATTTATTGCTTTCATGAATTTCAATTTTATCTTTTCAAATTGGAAATCTGATTGAAAATGTTCAAAGGACTGATGTAGAAATGTGTATATGTATATGTATGTTCCCATATAGATTTCCCCCCCTAAAGGAAACAACAACAATTATCACATCATTACCCGAGAGTGACCCTAGTGCAACCATGACCTAGTTATCAAAGACTTGGGATTAAACAGAAGTCAATCTTTGCTTTGTAAATGTAGAATTCTCCCTTAGGTTGTCTTTGTTTCATATCTTTCAAGAAGGATAGGCTCTTCGCGGTCTTGTCTGTGGAGATTTTATTCAACCTGTTTACTACGAGTAAAACCATCATCAACATGAACTAGACCTAGAAGGAGGGCTGCATTCAGAACTTCGGTGGTCATGTGTGTATATGCATATGATTTTTTTTGTCTTTCTTTCTGATTTCTTCGATATTTTGAAGTTTTATCTTTTGGAAGTGGATTTGTGTTTCAAAATATCATTCCTAATTTGGCAAGAAGCTTGTAAACTCATGAAACCTAACACAAGCTATTTTTCATGATGGAAATTGGAAAACTTTGCAAAATATTAATCAGAAACTGCATCCTCTGAGTTTGTTTACTTTTGGAAGAATCCTTGAGTGTAAATTCATGATACAAGCCCGATCATGGTGAAATTGAAGGTGTGAAACCTTTTTAACTGGGTGAAACTGGCCATAAGTGGAGCAATTAAGAGCTAGCGAGAAAAGTTTTAGCACCCAAAGAAAGAGTTGTTCACGAGAAAAACATTCTGCACCTAATGCAGCTAGAAATATTAAAGAATTAGCTTAATGAGCTGACAATTAGGAGAAAAGTACAATTTATTTTAAAGAAAATCCTAGCATCTTATGGGAATAGGTGAGAATGTCGAGATTCAGAGATATTTCATCATAAATGAGGAGAAGATATGGATGAATCATCATTCCCTGTATACGAGGAAAATGCAAACAGCGAGATAAAGCAGGAAAATCGAGCAGGAGATGTGTGTATTGTGTTTCAAGCTGAAAATTCATTAGCCATAAAAAGACATTTTCCTAATTTTATACAACATACATAATATCAAATTTTTACTTTTTCTCTTTCTGATAATGATATAAATAGTGATACATCTTGGTCTAACACAATGCAAAGCAAAGATAGGGCCGAAGATATGAAGGTTTTCAAAGGAGAAGAAAATAAAGAACTGAACACAGTCATTCATGGAAATGGACCAGAGCTAGAAGAAGGTACAATATTGCCGCACCAGATAGAATGTGTGCAACCGGTCTCTAATGAGATCATTTTCATACATTTAAGCTAGATTTTGGGTAAGTACACCTTCGAATTCATGATTTTTAACTACAAGAAACTTAAGATTTTTCATTATTACAATAGGATTTTGAAGATGTTGATAAGGGAATTTAAAGATAAACCTGATGTAATTCATACTAAAACTATAAAGGAAATAGCTATAGAGATTGAAATAAATTGCTTAGTTAGAGTTAGTTTGTTGTAATATTAGAGTTAAGGTAGTTACGGTTAGTTTAGCATAGTGTTAGTTTAGTTTTTTTTAGAGTTTCTTTCTTTCTTTTTTTTCCTTGTTTTGTTTTGTTTTGTTTTCCTTGCTCGGCTTCTACATTAACAAATTCTACTTAAAGGTATCTTGAACATGAGGGTGAAACTGAAACAATTTGTTGAACTAAACTGAAACAATAAAACCATAAAGAGTGAAACACGCTTTTAAAAAAAAGAGATAACCACAAAAAGTATATATATATATTTGTGTATATTGCGTATATACATTAGATGTCAAAATCCTTGTCGAAAATTAAAAAAGGAGGATTCAAAATAAAGGTGAGCAAAGCTATAGATGGTAGTAGTTATCTAGTCGATCTGGGATGCCTCTTCTATCAAGGCTAAATACCCTATGTAGGAGAGTTCCCAGTGAACTTCAAAATATTGGATATGGAGATCAGTAAGAAAAGGCCGAAGTGGAACCACTTCCCTATGATTCAGGAATCGAGGAATATCATCCATGGAAGGAATCCCAATGGTCGGGTGTGCGACAGCTAAAATGGTGTCTAGATTCTCCAAGAATTCAGGCTTAACTATTAGGTTGGCAGTGGCATGAATATTTTCAATAGGTAACCCAATGTCCATAAGTGAAGCTAAGAAGTGAGAAGCTATGTCAGAATAAAAACGGAAGTAGTGACTGGACACAACATATCTTTCCCCGAGTACCAAGCATAAATTCAGCACAGTAAAGTTGGAAGTCCTAACAATGAAAACTTTTTCAAGCCTTTGTGGTGTGATGCTTTCCAAGAAAGCATTTTTTTCTACAAGAACAACTTAAGAAAAGGGGAGTATCCATGGTTAAGAAGCAAAAGCAAAAGCACAAAACATAATGGAATTACAAAAAATGTAAAAAAACAAAAGAGAAAGAAAAGAAAGTGTGGAGAATTTGAGAAGAAATGCACAAATTTATAGAAAGTCGTGAACAATGTAGCAGTACATAGTTGCCTGAAGTTTTTTTTGGAAATCATATGTGCAAGGTGGCAACTAGTTAATAATCTTTAGAATTAAGGGTTAAATCAAATAAATTATTTGCACATGTTTGGTGAAATTGCTTTGGAATTGGGTAGTAAGGAGATTGAGAATCAAGCAAGTCAGAGATTTTGAATTAATAGAGGGTCATTTCCAATTGTTGTTTACAAAAACCCGTAATGATTATTGAGGTGTTAAGTGTGCGAATTATACATGAGGATAAAGTTGGAAAGATGTTACACATCATCACCTGAAGAAGTATAGAGATAATGCATGCTGAACAAGGCGTGTGAATTTAATGTGAAATAATGTGATCATTTTTCAAGGTAATTATGGCATTTTGATCCATTGATATAGTGCAGCGCCGTCAAGTCGAGATAGTTAGCAAAAGTTTTGGAAATTTCCATAAATTTAATTGAAAGGGTGGTAACTAATGTTTCTAAATTTAGAGTTAAATTTGGTGATCATGTTGTCTATTGCTAAATTTAAATTTATGCATATCTTTTAACATATAGCAGGCTATAGTTAGGATTTGGCATAATTGGTAAAATTTAGCTGGAAACACATACTTACAGGGAATCATTAAATGAGTTTTTGGGAAGTAGTGAATTGATGAAAGGATTTACATTGAATGAAAAATCAAAAAGTAACCTTCGCTACCACTATAATTCCCAACCTAATAGTGGTGCTTCAATGCTTGCAAGTTGATACATGAGTTATTATTGCAATATCAAAAGTGAAAATGAGCTATCATTGCCATATCTTAAAAAAAAATGATATCAACTCTTTAGGTTATCCAAATAACTCTACCAAGGCTATAAACACCTGATTGGAAGTAGAGCTATGTTTGGGGGGAATTATGGAGATAACCTTGTCAGGGATATGGATGCTTGACTAGAAAGAAGGCTCTATCCCTGGTTGGCTTTGGAGGATTACTATATTATGTAGTTCAATGTTAATGAACTGATTCTATTCACTAAGTTTCGAAAGATGGAATTAATCAAGAGCACACACGGATGTTTCCGGTGGAGTTTTACTCTTTATGCCACAATCTAAGTAAAGGTAGAAATTTATTGTTTTAAAATATGCATAAGTTTGAATTTACAATTGGTGATTTAATTTCAAGTTTAATTTTAAATTTGGTTTTATTGGTTGCAAGTTGTTGTGTGGTCTCACAACATGCCCCAAGATTAAAAAGGCTTGGGGACCCAAGTGAAATATAACTTCTATGGCAAGAGCTAACAAATTGGAAGATCACCAGGAAAAAAAAAAAGAAAAGAGAAATCTTTGGTTAAAAGGGAAGTACTTCGTATGGTAAGTGTTTCGCATACTGAGTACCAGGTACTGGAAACACAAAAAAGGAAAAAGGTAATGTAAAGTTCAAGAGAATGACTCTGGTCTAGTAAGTTGGAGTCTGGTAAGTTGGATTTTCGGTATAACCGAGGTCTAGGAAAGTAAGTGGGTAAAGCTGAATACCGGGTACCAGGTTGAAACGTGAAGTGAAATGTTAACTTTTTAAAATTTTATACATTGATCCTGGTGATCTGGTATATATGCAAGGATTTGTGATATATTTTTTTTAGAAGCAAGTTTTATAGATTTTGTACTAACATTTGAATAATGGTTTTATTTATATGATAGTATATTTGTTTAAAAAGGGATTTAATATTTGGAATTTTGTGATTGCAGGAGATATCAATTGTGATGCAAAGCTCGGGTATGGACGGTCAAGAAAATTATACTGGCGAAATTTTTTTACTTTATTACTAGGCTCAATGATACACTTAAGGGATTCATGTTGGAACAAAATTTGTTGCAAAGGTGTGCCAGTTACCGAGATACTGGGATGCTGAAGTACAAGAATGTAGTAACAAAGTGTATCTATTCTGGGGGTGTTTTATTCCTAGAATGTTCAAATTGAGAAGCTTGAGATATAGGAGTTTGACTTCCACTTGATCACTCTATTATAATGGAAGACTCCTATATATATTTGTTTGGGTAATTTTTTTGATTTTAGAAGGAATCCTAACAAAGATGAAAGAGGAGAACCCGAGGAGCTTCAATGAGTAATTGGGGTTGACTTCCATTGACTTCAATTGCAATTCTCCTATTGGTCACAATATTCCACATGCCCTGATTAGATTGGTCCCTTAGATTCCCTCTCATGTAGATGTCTTATCCTATTTGAACCTTGTATTCTATAAAAGGCCAGAGGATGCTTAATTTTATTTTAAGTTTAGAATTTGTGGATGTCAGAGGAGAAAAAACTTCTTTTAAGTTATGTTTTTCCTATTTTTGATACATTCAGGTAGCTTTGGCAATGCGTAAGACATTAATTGATATCGAGCTTTATGGATAGCTACCTATCTAATTATCTTTTGTAACTGGTTTTGTAAGTTCGGTGAACAAAGGCGTATGGTGCATTGTTTAAGGTGCATATACCAACCTATTAGGTGTCCAAAAATTAATCCCTCTTTGAAAGCTTGCACCGTTTTATACATAGCTATGAAGCAATCTATTGAAATATAAAGCGGTTTGCTCTATTTTGATTAATTCTTTGGGGCATCCATGAAGAATAACCAGGAGAAACTTTAATTTTTCAGTATTTTTATGTTTTACTTTAGATTATATGTTTAATATTTTTAAAAATGTTCTAAAAAAAAAAGAGTGAATGGAAATAGTTTTGTTGAAAATATTTTATTTTCCATCAAATTGTTGAATGCTTAATGCTAAATTTACTTAAGTGATAGCAAGAAAATTGGTGATGATCTTGGAAGTCCAATGTCAAATTTATTGCTTTCATGAATTTCAATTTTACCTTTTCAAATTGGAAAGCTAATCTAAAATGTTCAAAGAACTAATGCAAAAATGTGTATATGTATATGTACGTTCCCATATGGATTTCCCCCCCTAAAGGAAACAACAACAATTATCACATCATTGCAGAGAGTGACCTAGATTACCCAACCATGACATGTGGTTATCGAGGCAGGATGTAAGCGAAGTCAATATTTTCTCTGTAAATGAAAAATTCTCCCTTAGGTTGTCTTTGTTTCATATCTTTCAAGAAGCATAGGCTTTTCGCGGTCTTGTCTATGGAGATTTTTTTGACCTGTTTACTGCGAGTAAAACTGTCATCAACACCAAGGATGTCCAATTTTATGTTGAGGTAATGGATTTTGTCCAAAATTTAGGAGGGTAGATCCTGATGTCTTCCAAGAGGCATAAAGTTAGATGAATTAAGTTCACCTATGTTGGTTCCAATTTTTTATGATTTTTTTCTTATTTGTCGAGTTTACTTAGAAATTTGAGAGGCTGCTTTTGGTCATTTTGATGAGGATATATTCAGCCAATGTGTAAGCACCTTTTTTTTGTATCACAAGCATCTGTGCATTGCAAGAATTTTGATTATCTATGGTATACAACTATGTCGTCTCACTTATTGGATCTTCTATTTCAATGTTTTCTATGGCCTTCTCTGTTTGAGGTAGCACCTGGAAATCCTACCTCCTTTCCTTAGTTGAGAAGTGGATTTGAATTTGGAAATACTACATTTTAAAACTAGCTATGGTTTATGGAGAGCTATTCTATCTTTGTTGTTAACACCCTCAATCTTCAACAAGGACTTAGATGCATGGACTAAAATGCAAGCTTCCAAACTTAGATTTGAATGTGCATAATTTGATTGATTATGGTTTTCACAACTAGTTGTATTTACATGACTATTCTAGATTGTCAATACATGTAATAATGATTGCATCCTTATCAAGTTTGGCTACCCTTATTCAGAATGCCTTGGCCTTTGGACTCGATACAAAGTTGTGCATTGTTATTCCATATTTGTAACATGTAGGACATTTAAGGGGTACAACATATAGAAATTCAGTACTATCATCCAAGGAAAACTTACAGATGGTGTATCAAGAACAACATAAAATTCTTTTATTAGGGTTAACAAATTTCTTCCCCCACGCTGCTGATATTTTCCCCAAAACATGTTTTTTTTTTATTATTTCAATGCATCTCAAAATTCAATGTATTGATTAACATTTGTTACACATTTCAACTATTTATGCAAATGATGCATATATGTTAACTCAATCAGTGTTGTTACTTCAGTAGTTTGACTTCTATGACAACCAACCATTATGCATTTCATCTACATCCTTCTACTATTTATTCATGCACATAAACAGTCATCTTGTAATCATAAGATTTGAGCTCTATTTACTCATCCTATGCATCAATAAACAACTCAACACAAGAGATGCAAATTGACATATTGACACAACAATATCCAACTAAGTTATTGAAACTCAACTATTGATACCTCATTCTCCATCCAGATTACAAAATCATTCCACTTTTTGTTTTGTAACATATTCTTTTCAAATTGCTTTGGATGAAGGCCATATTTCTCCTCATGTCAAAACATGGCACATGGACTACTTAAACTAATTAATATACAATCATTTACTTTTTCCAAGGAAATAAAAAAATATATCATTTAATATATTAAATATACTTACAAATGTACAAATCAAGGCCTATAAACCTTTCTAGCCACTTTGATGTGTGGCATGAAGTTTCTCAAGCCTAGCCTTGGAGGCCTTGTCTTGAAATATATACTAATTCAATTTAACTATGCACAAATAAAATTTAAATATCGTTTAATAAATTTGATATAATCTTATGAGAAAATTCAAATACCTGCATACTCTCCCCACTAAACTTCCTCAGTGCATCAAACTTCTCATATACTTTTACAAGCTCTCTCCATACTTTCACACTTACATCAATTAGCCTTCTTTTATGCCTTAGCTTTCGGGAGGAATTTTTTTATCTTCTTTTGTTTTGGTTGCCTTTGAAATATCTTGCGGTTTGAGACATTTGTTAGCTTAATATTCTTTCTGAACCAACCTATGCCAAAATCAGTCTCCATGTCATGGATAACTACTTTTCATAAGTAGGAGGTATTTTTTCCTGATGTCAAATTATATTTAACTCTCGAGGATTCAACCATGTAGTTTTCGGTCAAACTCATTGACCCGTAACAGTAGTGGCTAGAGTCTGCTAACAATGCTTGCTTCCTTCTATTGCTTGGCATTTTGAGGCGACCTAGGGAAAATTATTTTCATCCAGTTTGTGGAGGAAAATGAAGTACACACTGTCAGGTATGAAAGTTTTCTTCCAGTTTGTGGTATGAAAGTTTTGTTTTGTGGGAAAATATGTTTGTTGGGTTTGCTTAGTGTTGATAACCTAGGGAAAATATGTTTGCTAGGTTTTCTTAATGTTGATAACATTATCATGAAGACTCTTTCATAATGCAATCTTGCACTAATTTGTCATGGCATCGGTGACTATGGCATGACTGGGCAAAACCAAGCAGTTTTTGCGTTCATTTTCAGTAGTTGTTCAGTAGTGACATGTTCATTGGGTTTGCTTAGTGTTGATAACTTAGGGAAAATATGTTTGTTTGGTTTTCTTAGTGTTGATAACCTTATCATGAAAAATATTTCATAATGCAATCTTGCACGAATTTTTCATGGCATTGTTGACTATGGCATGACTAGGAAAAACCAAGTGGTTTCTACATTTATTTTCAGCAGTTGCTCTGCAGTGACCAACACAATTCCTAGATTTGTCAAACAATTCACTATTTCCTTAATACACAAGTTAGAGAAAGAATCGGAGGCATCCTGACTTTATGCTATAATATTTTGAGCCAAAGCTCAAATGGGTAGGGTAATTTTTTTTGTTGGTTTCTCAAAGGGTTTACAATTTATGATGATGGGACAATTTAGAGGTTTCCTAGATAGGTTAGGCCACAACTAGTAAACAATCATGAATTAAAATGCAATACAAAGAGTAGTAAACAATCATGAATTCAACGAAGAAAAAATAATTTGTAACCTTACCTATGGTGTCGCAAACTAAATCAAATTTCTCATTAGTTGCTAGTAGTGCCCTGCTTTCTTCCTTCATGTGACATTTTTCCCTTTTTTGTCATCTGATTTCTTCCTTCACGTGAGAAATTTTTTAATTTTTGATTTTGATTTAGTAGTTGGTGCTTTAGTTGGCATTAGTTAACACCAAATTTAGCACCAACTTTTGGTCATTAATGTAATATGTTTGGGGTGCCTAAGGTGGTGCCAAGTGCACCTAATTGAGCACCTATCATTGTTGTATAGTGACTATTTTCATTGTTGTGTATCACGGGATCAAGTGTTGGAAATAACTCCAACTCCTGCCTTGTTTTTGTGACCACCATTGTCCTATGGCTCCTTCATTAGCTTCGTGCGGTAGAGTGGTTTTTACCGTGGTCCTGCAAGGTGCTTCATCCTTCTTGGCGGTAGTGTGGTGAAAGCTTCTATGGCGGAACACGAGTCTTCCTTCTATT
>VDFB02361724.1:0-11781 GCA_007258455.2 Sequoia sempervirens
AGAGGATGAAATGAGGGGTCAAGTATGCATGATGCAGGAAGAGAGAGACATAGCATAGGCACAGGTGCAGTCTATGGAGGTAGAGAGGGATGTAGCTCTGACATGATTTCAGGTGTTACAGAGTGAGAGGGCGGTGGAAGAGACACAGGGGTAGTCTCTTCAGAGAGAGAGATGAGGCAGTGTCACAAGTAATGGCTCTTCAGAGAGAGTGGGATACAACACAATTGAGGTCACTGGTGCTGCAGAGGGATGGGGATGCCACGGTGGCTAAGGCACAGGTTGCATAGAGGGAGAGATATGCCATAGAGGTGTGGATGAAGATGATGTAGGGAGAGAGGGACACAATGGTGGCATAGGTGTAGGTAGTATAGGTTGGGTGTGGTGAGATAGGAGCAGACATAAAGGGTTTGCAGGCATAGTTGTAGGCTGAGAGGGACATGGCCATAGAGCAGGCACAACAGCTGAGTTCGGCACAAGAGATATGGGAGCAGGAGCGGAGAGCCATTAGCGGGGATTGAGACAGATACAGGCATGAGCAGAATGCCACTAGATATCAGGTTGGGTAGAGAGATGACTATATGTAGGAGGTGCCCTATTGGAGGTGTGCTTATGAGTAGGTAGTTCTAGATTTGACATAGGGGACAACGCGATATGTTAGGTAGGTACCTCAGAGCCGACACCATCCCAATCGTTAGGGACACGTACCAGAGGGTATGGTGACTTTCAACCAACTCCTCATTATGGTGGTTATTAGGAGACTCCTAGCCGTGATTATCAAGGGACTCCCACATGCAGAGGGCCAGTGCCCGATTCTCCTTAGAGATCAAACGTGGACAACTCACAGTAGAGTGGGCAGAGAGCAGGTGATAGGATAAGAGTTTTTTGATAGGTGTAGGATGGAGACTTAGTACATATCAGCAGAGATCAAATGTGATCTACATCCCTGGATTTTGTACCTTACTTGATGACATACATGATGGATATGTATTTGATTATGTTTGAGACATTATGATGAGATGGATATTGTATTATTTTGATTATGATATGCGATAGTCCTCATTGACACTATACGTTATGTTTATGTGATGGATGATTTATGTTATGCATATGATTATGTTTTTATACTCTTATGATGGATTATGCAATGTATGCACAAGTGTAGGATGATTTATTCTTATGTGGATGATTTGATTATGCATGATGTTGATGATGATTTATTTATGTTGATACCATTGTATATATGATGTATGAGTGATGTCTAATGTTTATGATGTAGGATGGCGTGTTTATGTTATGTAATTATTATGGACCTGATGATTTGTTTTGCAGGTGGTGATGTATGTAATGTGTAAATTTTAATGTGGAAATGTACGGATTAAAATGAACCTAAGATGCTTAATCTAATCAGTTTATTATGCATATGGGATAAAATATGATGGACCTATGATGTAATATGCAATGTGAACATAAGTGTCAATAAGGATTTGCATGGGAATGTGGGTAGATGATAAGTGTAGTGTGGGTGTGATATAACACCTGTCAAGAACCATTAGTATCCTGAAGAGAGAAAGGGGAAAATAATCAAAGTTTGTACAACCAAAATCATAAGTCATGGGTTAGGAATATGCAATGAAATGAAATGCAATCATAAATGCAATTTTCCATCTTTGGAGCATTGATTTTTGCTATAACATAAGACAACAACTACTAGGGTATATGAAACCAAGGAAAGTTATCATCTAATGCATAAAACAAACACAACAAACAAGGTTATCCCAACACCCCAAAGTGACAAAGACTTTGGTCGGGCCAGGTAAAAACCAGCAGCACAAAGGGATGTCCCGGCGTAACAAAAGACCTCAAAGATCTTGATGGGTACCATGCGGGACAACCTAACAAACAACAACAATAAATGATCAAGAGATGCCCCTATGTTAACCCATCAAAATGCACCATAATATAATAGATTATGGTGGCCTTGACTAGTTGTAAGAGGGAGCTCAAACAATAAACAAAAGTCAAAAGCATTAAAAGATCATAATCAAATTCAAAGGTCCTTTGCCATAGGATCACAAGGGTGGAAGGGGTTGATGAGGCCTGTTAGGAAGGATGCATCATGTTGAGACCAATGATGGATACTAAACTAAGATGACCTAGGTGATCCAATTTTTTTTGAATTAACCAGATCTATTGACACTAGAGGATCCTATTTGTGAAGAACCAGCTAGATAAGTGTAGTCTTGACAACACAACATAAGAGACCAGACAAAGACTGACACAAGACTGACACACCCTAACGACCTAGGGGCTCGGGGGCTGATCGAAGATTATCCTTGCCTACGTGAAATCATAGAGCTCTCGTAGTTCATGAAAATACCATGGATAAAAGCAGAAAGAGGACTAATGGAAACTAATGAGACAACGATAAAGTGAAGAAGCCCCGAGGGTGGATCAAAAGATCGACCTTGCCTACGTGGAAGTGTAGGGGCAACATAGTTCAGAAAAGATAGACGACGACTGACTGTGGATAAAGTGAAAAGGGGATGATGGAGACAGATGATGGATGACCATCATGAGATGGTAAAAATGCCCCAGGGGTGGATCAAATGATTAGCCTTGCCTACGTCAAAGCGCAGGGGCAATGTAGGTTGAAAAAAGGTAGAAAGACTGACATATAGGATGAGGCCTAGATGGAGATTGACATGATGGATGATCCTAGATGATGAAACAAATTGACTGATGAATGGACAAATGACACAAGCTCAGATTAGGATAAAAGATCAGGATGATGGATAGCCCATGTGGATCGTCCAATGCTCAATCAAAAGATACCACATGGTAAAGGATGGCATGGGAGAGGATGTTAGGATATGATGGATGAAGTCATATAGTGACAAGGATGCAAGGTAGATAATGATTAAGCTTGTTACAAATGGTTCCTACAATCAAGTTTTAACCAAGTGTACTTATCCAAGGTGCCACCAAGGGTGGTTTTCACCATAGGACAAATTTATTTTTCTTTACTATTTTTTTTTTTTTGATTATTTTGGATTTTTGCAGATAGGGTCACTGAGTAGACTTAAGTATAGAACCTTTTTAGATGCATGATGTTAATAGGCTTTTCTAGGGGCTCTCCTTCAAGGGTGGCGAGTCTCTATGCCCTAGATCCATATTTTGCGGTGATGATATAGGGGCCCAACCAATTTGCTTCAAACTTTCCTTTCTTATCTCGGTCCTGCTGGGTGCGCTGGTTCTCTTTAAGGACAAGGTCACCAACATTGAATTGATGAGGGAAAACCTTCTTGTGTGCTTGAGATGGTTTTGATAAGCTTGAAGGTGATCATAGGCTGTGATCCATCTTTCATCTAGTAATTCCAGCTGGGCAAGCCTTGCGACGTGGGTGTCTTCCTCACTGATAAGGTTCTTCAGGGAAATTCTCAATGATGGGATTTTTACTTTGATCAGCAAGATGGTTTTAACACCATAACCAAGGGAACATGGGGTGGCATCGGTAGGAGTACGGATGGAAGTACGATACGCCCAAAGGGTAGGATGAATGTGGAGGTGCCAATCTCGACCAGTGTTATTGACGACTTTTCTGAGGATTCGGATCAGGGTCTTGTTGGTAGCTTCTGCCTGACCATTACCTTGGGGGTAATAAGGCATCGACCAATGATGTTGAATATGAAAGGTGTCACAAAGGTGTTTCATAGCCTGGTTTTTAAAAAGCTTTCCATTATCAGAGAGGATGGTGGATGGGATACCATATCTATAGAGAATATGGTAGAGGATGAATTTTGAAATCTGAGTACCAGTGATTTGTGTTAGTGGCATTGCTTCCAACCACTTGGTGAAGTACTTAGTGGTAGTAATAATGAAGGTGTGGCTGTCAGAGGATGGTGGGTATATCTTTCTGATTAAGTCAAAACCCCACTAAGAGAAGGGCCATGTGCGAGAAGATGCTAAAGATCCTATGTCGGAGAGTGAATCAGATCTGCATGTTGCTGACATGGGAGGCATTTATTCACAAATTCATAGGCATCATGTTCTAGCATAGGCCAATAGTATCCGTCTTGAAAAATCCTTTTAGCCAAGGCCATACCATTTGAGTGGGCTCCACAAACACCATTGTGTACTTCCGCTAGTGTAGTATGGGCTTTGGTCTCATCTAGACACCTGAGGAGGGTTCCATCATACCCATAACAATAAAGCATATCACCAACGATGATGTATCGAGATGAACATTTTTTAAAGGATTTGCAAAGATTTTGTGTGAGGTCTTGGGGTAGAACGTTATCATGTAGGTAGGCATAGATGTCTTGGTACCATGGGGAAGCAGGACCTACAATGTCACACACCATTTCGGTCTCAGGGATATCATATGCTGGGATTAAAAGCTGTTCAACTAGGAACTCACATTCTATTCGATCCTTAGGAATGTCGAGCAAGGAACCAATAGTAGCCATTGCATCAACAACTTTGTTTTGTAAATCTGATCAAATTGTATAGAGGTGAAATACTTCTTAAAGTCATCCACCATGCGTTTGTAGGGTAACAACTTGTCGTCTTTTGTCAAGAACTCATCATTAACCTACTTAATGACCAACAAGGAATCACCAACAACTTTTAGATGGGTTATGTACCATGTTTTGGCAATTCTGAGGCCTATGAGGAGGGCTTCATACTCAGCTATATTTTTGGTGCATGGGAATGCCAATCTAAATGACTTCGAGATGTAGTCACCTTGGGGGGTAACAAACAAAATACCTACCCCCGATCCATTGTGAGTGTAGGATCCGTCGAAGTACAATATCTAGGTAGGTGCTTTTTCTATTGCAAAGACTTCTTCATCGGGAAATTCAATGACCAAAGGATAAGCATCTACTAGGGGTGCATCAACCAAGTAATCAGCTATAACTTGTCCCTTTATGGATTTTTGATCCACATATTCTATGTCAAATTCACTCAAGAGCATGACCCACTTAGCCATGCGACTAGTTAAGGTGGTTCTGGACAATAGATATTTTAGCGGATCAATTTTTGCTATTCGTTTGATAGGATGGCTGAGCATATAATGTCTGAATTTCCAAGTACTAAAGGCCACTATGAGGTAGGCTTTCTCCATGGGTGAATAATTCAATTCATAACTTACCAGTGTATGACTAATGTAATAGATTTTCATTCTTTTGTAGATTCGTCATGTTGTGCCAATAATGCCCCCAGTGCGACTGAAGTGGCAGAGATGTAAAGCAAGAGGGGTTTCCCTGGAATAGGTGGCATCAGGATTGGAAGGTGGGCCAAGTACTCTTTGATATTATCAAAACCAAACTGACACTTTGATTCCATTTGAAGGTGGTGTCTTTCTTTAGAAGGTGGGTGAACGACTGGCTCTTATCTGCAAGTTGGGGTATGAACCAATGGGTAGATTGTAGCTTGCCTTGAAGGATTCTTAACTATTTCAGGTTAAAAGGTGGAGGCATATCCATTATAGCTTTTACTTTGGTGGGATCAACCTTGATGCATCTTCGGGAGACTATAAAGCCCAACAATTTCCTTGAAATGATGCCAAACACACACTTTGTTGGATTCAATCTTAGCTTGTACTGTTCTAACCACTCAAAGATATTTTTTAGAATGGCAGGGTGCTCTGCTCTGGTTCTAGGCTTTCCCAACAAGTCATCAACATAATCTTCCATGATAATGTGGATGAGGTCATGGAAGATAACTGTCATTGCTCGTTGATATGTTTCCCCCGCATTCTTAAGACCAAAGGGCATAACATTGTAGCAAAAGGTACCCCAAGGTGTTGTAAAAGTGGTCTTGTGCTGATCTTCGGGTGCATTTTGAATCTGATTATAGCCAGAGAAGCCATCCATGAGGGACAACATCTTGTGTCTTGTAGTGAGGTCAACTAACATGTTGATATTGGGCAATGGGAAGTTATCTTTTAGACAGAATTTGTTGAGATCCTAGAAGTTTGTACAGATCCTAATTTCTCCATTAGGTTTAGTAACAGGTACTATGTTGGAGATCCATTCAGAATAGTTGATGGTCCGATAAAACTAGCATCTAGTAATTTCTCCACTCCTTATTGAGCAATGTGCCACCAAGATGCATTTTTCGAAGTTTCTATTTAACCGCTAGGTGTCTAGGTGAACATCTAGATGGTGAACTACTAAAGTGGGTCTAAAACCAGAATTTCTCGAAGTACTTCCACTACAAGAAAAGTTAATGGTTCCATCTTTAAGTAGTCGACAATGATAGAAAATCTTGTTCTCATAATGATTTTACACGAGGTGATGTTCGTGGTTTTGCAAAGATCTAAATTGACTTCTTGATTTTCTTTTGATTAGATGGATGATCATGTAGATAACTCCGAGTCTCTCACAAGGAGAAGATGAATGTCTCCATCCTCTAGCACCTCATTGAGTTTTTCACTATCTGGATGCATCCTTTATTTTTACTTTTCCAGTCAAGAAGCGCCTCAAGGAGGTTTTCACTAGATGACCATTTTTGGTTTTTCTTGTTTTTACTTTTGTGAGTGGAACGTTCATTCTCCCCCAATCCCATAAGGTTGACATATGTATCCAGGGAGACATTGACAGGTGCGCTATCATGTAGGTCCCAATCAATAAGTTCAGGATGGCATAAGGAAAGGCTAATGGTAAAGACAAATAGGCAATCAAACATGGATGAAAGGTCTGTGTGATCCATATCATTGTACGCATGTATGATGGACTCTTCCTTAGGTATGTCATCTAAGGTAAAATTGTCCACACTAACACTGTTAGAAGTATTGGATGATGTTGTAGAGCCTTTCTGCTTTTTGTCATATCCTAGGCCTATATTCCATGGAAGCTTTGATATATCAATAGGTTGCAACCGCCCTTGATCTTCTCTACCTAGATCCCCACCTTGATAATTATGCTTCTCTGCAAACTTAGCAGACCAGGGGTATGCTTCTTGAAAATATTCTTTAAGGGGAGGATCCGGTTGGGGCTCTTCATGATATATCCACTGAATGATATCATCTTCTTGTGCATCTGTCCTTAAACCAGGGGACTAGAAAGTGCTAGTAGGGATGCTTTTGGCACTGAAGGTAATGGTCTTGTCTTCTTCCTTTGGTATAGACTGTGAAGGTTGACCGTATGTGTGTGGTGATGGTGGCATGGTTGCCATATCTAGAGCTATATGCATTTCATATTCATCACAAACTTTGTCAATGATCTGGACTTTAGTGATGGTGGGATCAGTGGTGGAAGACAGAGTGGCTGGTGTGGTGGATGATGGATTAGAGGATGATGACGGAGATGCCCCCATTTTGACTCTAGGACAATAATGCAAACGGGGAAATGAAGCCTCTAAGGCACGAAAGTACTCAAACAGTTGTGGGTCAGCGTAAAATGGTGACCTCTTGTCCATTAACTGGGAATTGTAGGCATTGACGGTATGTGGAAGGGATAGCTTACATGACATGGAGCCAGGGGCAGCTAAGGAGGATATTGTATGGTAAGTCCAGATCAAGGACATGACATGTAGTGTATTGAATCATGGGTCCAACCTGGATGGGAAGACTAACAATTCATTCAGAATCTCTTTTCGCGTTATCACAAGCCTTGATTGTAATGATTTGATTACTTAGATCCACTTAAGTATACCCTATCTACTTTATGAACTTTAGAGTGCATAAATTAAGGGTAGAGCCATTATCTACCGGGATCCTTTTTACTTTATGACGAGCAACCATGACTTCAATGTGTAGGGGACAGTTATTGTTGGCATCAATGTTAGGCATGTCATTTTGGATAAAGTGTAACTAGTAGGATAGAGCCAGATGTCCCACTAAAGCTTGGAATTGCGTGGGATCAATCTTGTTAGGCACTTGGGTTTCCTGTAAAGGTCGGTTCAGGATCTCTTGATGTACAAAAGAAGATTTAAGTAGATCCATAATTGAAATGTGAGCAAGAGTCATTCCTAAGTGATCAAGAATGTTATATTGAGAATTTATAGGATTTTGCTGGGCAGATGGAGAGGTTGTAGGGATAATAATGTGGGTTCTTCAGGTAGCAACAACACATTGGGGATCTTTAGCTTTGACATGTATCATGGATACGCGAGGTTCTACCTGCTCAATGTAATGGACAATGCCATCATAATTGAGGGGAACATTCTTATAACTTATGTTATTCGTGTTGTTGTTTTGGGGATTGTTATTGGATTTGCTTGCGCCTTGATTATGATTAGGGAAGGAGTTTTGGTAAATCTGTAATTGAGCATTGGATGATGAAGCTTGATTGGCATCCACATGAACATCTTTTCGATCTATAGAATCTTGGATATATGTTTTCAGAATCTAACACTTATTTAGGGTATTCCCTTTGATCTTTTGAAACTCACAGTATTCGTTTTCTTTAAATCGAGCTAGTTTAGGCTTAGATTCATCATGTTGCTTGGTCATAGGATATGTGATTGGATAATTGGCCTGTAGGAGTCTGTTGAAGATGGTACTTAAAGAATCACCTAATTGAGTGAATTGGCATTTGTGGTTCCCTTGACTATTTTGGTTTGACTATTGAGGGGGACGAGGTGCCCCCTATGGTACTGATATGATGTTTTGGGCAGATGGTTGGTTAGAGGTAGACTGTTGCCTCCTAGAGGTACTAGCTACTTGAACATGCTTAGTGTCGGTGACACCATGATTCACAAAATTCTTTTTCTTGTTCCAGTAGCGTGACTTATCTTCAGATGATCGTTCTTTGAAATGATTGTATATCTTGACATGTCCTTTAGCAATAAGGGGTTGTTCAAGGATAGGTCCTTTCTCTACTATCTCAGAAAAAGTGGTGACATAATGCAGCCTAAAGTTATGGGCCATGTTAGGATGTGAGTTCTCAACAAAGAGAGTGACCATGTCCTTCTCCTTAAGAGGGGTTTTCATTCGGCTTGCCAATGCACACCACCTTTGGAGGTAGTTGATAAAGGTTTTTCCTTCACATTGCTTCTCCTTGAGGAGGTCCAAGGTATCAATACCCTTCTCTAGATTGAAGGAGAAGTAGGAAATAAATTTCTCTGAAAGATCCACAAAGGATTTGATGGATCCCTGCTCTAGACCCATGAACCAATCTAAGGCATACCCTATCAGACTCCTCAGGAAGAGACACAAGAGATAGTTTTCATTGTGCATAACCTCTTGACATTGGGAATAAAACTCTTGTAGGTGGGCTTTAGGATCTTTGTTTCCCTTGTTTCTATCAAATTTTGGTATCTCAAAGTGTTTTGGGAAGGGAATTAATGAGATGGAGGGGTCAAACAGATAGGGACATATATCTTCAAATTTGAAGGATTGCTTACCAGTCTTGGCTTGGAGATCTTTCAAAGCAGCTTTGATTTCTAACAAATCTATGTTGACTGGTGGCGTAGGAGTCAAAGTAGATGGGTTAGATGGGTATGGATGGTAGCATGACGAAGGATCCTGTTGAGATATTGTCTGAAGGTTGATGTATGGATTTTGATAGTGAGATGATGATGCCCCTTGCTGGTATGCCGATGGAGTTTGTTGGTACAAGGGTTACTGTTGTGAGGTATAGTATGGGTTTGTTTGATCCAAATATGCGGCATAATGCTGAGGAGCCTGAATGGAGTGTTGTGGGTTTGTCACCTGGTACTGAGAGTACTGATGCGACTATTGGGAGGCCACATAGGGTGGTTGTTGTTGGAATTATTGTTGGTTATGATAGAAATAGTGCTGGGGAGGTTGCTAATGTGATGTCGGATGTTGTGTGGGCCGAGATGGGATGTTGTGTTGTGGTTGAACTTGCAGACGTAAAATAGATGCAAGCAATGGGAATATGGTCTGGATGAGAGGTCGAGATGGATTTCCTTGCGATTGGTGAGGTGGTTGTTGTGATGAAATCAAAGGATTATGTGGGGGTTGTTGTTGATGAGATGGTTGAGATGCTGTAGAGGTGCTCTGCAAAGGAGGTTGTTGGGTGCCAACATGAACATTCAATTGAGATGTACCTTGCGGAGGTAATTGAGGTGGTATGATAGATTGTAGAGGTTGCTAGGATGTAAATGAAGGCAGTGGTAGATTTGTGGCCCTAGGAGGTGGAGGCAGGGCATTGAAAGGGTTGTCCCCAGCATTGAATGGAGGTTGATTTGAAAGGGGTGGTGTGGTCAACATTAATGGTGGACGCTGCGAAACACTTTGCGACATGTCTTAGGTGAAAGGGTTATTGGGATTAGCTACTTGAGGGCCACCCATGACTGATATTGGGGCATGTGGGGGATTGTTAACATGGTAAAGGATGGCATTTCTAAATTCAGGTTGATGCCAACCCTCTACTAGATGAACATTGGGGATGTATGAATCACCTGGTGCATTTTGTGAACTCTGGGGTATGTTAGATGTGGAATTGCTATATTTGGATAGGTCGACACTTGATGGAGGTTTGACACCTTTTTCAATTAAGTGAGCCAAGATTTCTTCCCCATGTTTTTCGAGCCGGCGATCTGTCATTTGTACATTGGTGGGGTTAGTAAAATGTTCCTCAAGTGTGAGTTAGGGTTGGTTGACCATGTTCTCATCCCCGGGTGGCGATGTGTTTTGCATGTTAGTGTTGGACTGTGATGATGTACCATTATGGGGATCTCGAGGAATATTCATACCATTATTGGAATCTTGTGAGACGTTTGCTGCATTGTTGGGATCTTGATGCATATTTGGTTGGGAAGTTTGGACTTGTTGTTCGGCCATTTTCCTTGCCTGTGACTGAGTTTGAACGAGCATGCAAGATGATGCGAGGATGATCAAGATGATGATTGAAGGATTGACCTAATTGGATGATGGATTAACCAACAAGGATGTGACTTGATAGGATTGGATTGGATGATTGATAACATGTTTGATTTGATTAGATTTGAGTGGATTGTTTGATTTGATAGGATTGGAGTGGATGATTAATAAAGGATTTGATTTGATAAACAATCGATGGGATTCAATTGAATTGATTGATGAAATGATTGGAAAAAATAGGATTGGACCGAATTGATTGATAGGAAAATTGACAGGATAGGGTTGGATTGGATTGATGATCGATTGATAGGATTGGACAATAAGATGAATGATGATGACCGAAATTCTGAACCAAGTTCAAGAGTAATCCTTGGTAACACACGATGTTGATTAATCGACTAAAGGATGGATGTATGATAACGGTGCCAAATCCAACTTGAAATAGAAGTGGATTGATAGGGCCGATGAGGATGATTGACTTAGGATAGATGACAATCCTAAATTGGTTTTGAAAGGATGACGATTAAACATGAACACCTAGGTTAACTCAAATAACTGCTTTAAACAAGGGACAAATGTTTGGATTAGATGAATGATGGCTATAAACAAATAAATGTATGTTCAATCAGGGAGATGGACCTTCAAAATGAGGAGATGAATACTTGGAATGGATGAACGGTCACCGAGAACAAGAAAACAACATTTCAGATTGAAGGAATGACTCTCAAAATGATCGGATGGAGGCCAAAAAAGCTGTTTGAAGGTCAGGTCCACCCCTAGAAAAGATTAGGCCCACCCCTAGAAAAGATTAGGCCCACCCCTGGAAGGTCAGGTCCACCCTTGCAAGGTCAGGTCTACCCCTACAAGGTCAAGTCCACCCCTTCAGAGAAATTGGGCAAAAAATAGCTTTTCGAAACAAGTAAAAGGGTACATGGAATGGGGAAATAGATGTTTAGATGGAAAGGATGAATGTTTGGGATGGTAAA
>VDFB02361725.1:0-29559 GCA_007258455.2 Sequoia sempervirens
GCATGGATCATGCCCTACGAATGGAATGCCCTAATTAAACACCTTTGTTTGTAGTGTCCAAAATCCTTCTATTTACTAGTGCAGCAGGTCAGACCTGTGAAGCCATCTCACATTCTTACGGTTCATGTGTAGAGATGAAAGTATGCCATGGGATGTTCATGGGTATTGTAGCTTGGCTACCCTAAATGAAATTAATGAGCCGTGGAGGGGAGCCAGAGGGGTCAAGCTACTAATCATCCGCCTTGAATAAGTGTAGCTGGGGAAACCCAAGTGAGAACTTAGTAAATACTATCCTTCATTGCCTAGGATGTGCTTCTCTATTGTCAAATTAAATGTTCTTTGAGTCCATGATGAAACTGAAAACACTTTGTCTTATGATTGTCTTTGTTTTCCAAAACTTGATCATAGAAAAATAGTGTCAGTTTTATATCTCTATTCATTGAAAACACAACAGAGTCACAACTGTTCACCAGAGAGTCACAATTATTCTATCGAGTCACATTTGTTTAGCTTAGAGTCACATCTGCCAGATTAGCTCGCATTTTCTTTGTCAAAAATTGCATCTATTTTAGAAAACTGCACTTGTGATATTCTGTGACGCATCTGACAAGGTGGGTTGCAACTACAGTCTAGAACGACGCATTTGCCACTGTCACATAACTTTTACCAGTGCACATTGTTTAGGAAAAAACCGCATCTATTACAATCTGAGTCACAATTTCCATTACAAGTCACATCTATTAAAAACTACACTACATTTGTTTGAAATTGAAGTATACCAGAAACTCACAAGTGATTACCAAAAAATTGCAACTGTAAAATATGACCGCATCTGTGAAATTATGCGACGCATCTGCCTAATTATTAGAAAACCAGAGTTTATGGTCACAGGTCAGTTAACACAGTCATACTTGTCTTTCATTTGTCTTTTAACAGCAGTCCTTGGATGGAAACCTAAAATGATTTGCTCAATTTTGCATCCTTTAGGTATCATTTATCCATTACTATAGTCGTCCTGATTCAGAGTGTTACTTTCATCTTTGAGTACATATTTCCTAGAGATTAAACTTCTAGGAAGGTCAATTGTGCAAACTTTAGGATAGGTCCACCATCTACACTCTAGAAAAATCATAGCGTCAACGAAATTTGTCATTGAACCTAGTCTTGTCATCATATCATTTTTCCTACAAATATTCCTCCTAGTTCATCAGTCTAGTTAGGAAACTCAACTTATCTTTGATCCTAGTCCTACATTGGTTCCTTGACATAACTAAATTGACACCTTGGTTAGACTTTAGGTAGTTGGTACCCCCGTCTTAGGTTTACAAAATTGATTACCTTAGAAGCTTGCTTAGACTTTGAATCTTTAGATATTTTCATTTTAGACAAGTGTCATCTTAGAACATTCCTTATTTTAAATTTAGAAAATCCCAAAAACATAGACTAGATTCATACTGTCCATAGACATAGTTTTGCATTCCTTGCATATTGAGCTTATCTTACATGGTTGAAACTAGATCTAAGAGAAGAGAGAGAAAATATGTTGAACCAAAATGAATTCATCAATCCATTCTCCACAAGACCTCACAGGACTTTATTAGACAAATTCACCACTAGAAACACTCAAGGACACATTACAACATAAGACATAGAGGTTGTTGCACATGACCCTAAGTTTTCCTCTTTTGTAGATGAGTACCTAGAAAATGATCATCAATGATACTTAGCCAAATTTCTAGTTGAAGGCACTACCTTACCTACAGGATTTGATATTAGCACCTTACAAGCTCAACCTATAGAAGGGACAAATACAACGATTGCCAGTACTACTATACCTCAGGTAAATACAACCATACCATCTTGCATACCTACACAGAGTATGACATTACATTCGTCTCCATTTGGTACATCTGGCATGACATCGGGATTTAATTTCACTGTAGGGGCATCATCATCCACTCCCTTCAATCCTCTTGTTGGGAATAAAAGATCTAAAATGTCAACTTCTACACCAAATGTCAATGTCATGAGTACCATACCATAGTCAACAGCCATACCTAGTGTTCATGTCACTAGTACCATACCACAGTGAACATCCATACCTAGTGTTCATGTCGCTAGTACTATATCGCAAACTACACAAACAAGAGGCATTCCCTCATTCCAATATGGCAATCAAAATCCATTCTCCCAGAGTGGTAGTTAGAATCCATTCACGCAGAATCCAAGTCAAAACCAATTCACACAAATTATGAATCAGAATCCATTCTCACAGATTGGTAGTTAGAATCCATTCACATAGATTCTAAATCAGAATCCATTCTCACAAAGTGGTAGTCAGAATCTATTCACATAGATTCCAAGTCAAAACCAATTTACAAAGATTTCAAACTAGAACACATTCACCAACATTCTAAATCCAAATCCACATCAAATACCAACATTCAATCAAAACCCATCACAAGACCTTGGATTTCAGAAAACCTACATAGACCCACATAATCCATCCAACACATCATTAACCTAGGTTGATGTCTTGCAAACACAAATGCATGCACTACAAACACAAATTGATAACATGCGATGTCAACTAAGAAATCCTTTTCAAAAAAGGACATATGCCCATTTCCCTTTGATAAATCATTGTACATGACACCTTTCCCTCACAGGTATGTCATACCGAATCTCCCTAAGTACAATGGAAAACAAAATCTGATAGAACATATAAGGGAATTTTCTACCATGTGCATAGATGTCGCTTATGACCCCACATATCTTATGAGACTATTTCCAAGAAGTCTTGTAGGAATTGCACTAGAGTGGTTTTCAGGTCTAGACTATGGCATCAAATCTTGGGGTGAACTGGCTGAGAAATTTGTTGAGCAATTCTCCTTCAACATAGACCACAAGATAAATATAGCAACCTTGTGTCACACAACACAAGACAAAGGTGAAAATTTCATCGCTTTCTTCTAGAGATGGAGGACTATAGCTAGCTGATGTCCTATCTAGATACCTGAAAAACAAAAAGTCACTATGTTCCAGGAAAACCTTCATGCAAAACTAAGGAGTAACTTAAGGGTACATTGTTGTACATCCTTTTCGGAACTAGTGGGAAAATGGGTTATAATAGAAAAGGATCTGATTGAAAAAGGAGAACTTAAGACATCAACATCCAATAGAAATCTGATATTTCCAAATGCCCCCAATGACAGAAATAGATTTTGGTCTAGGAACAAAAATGTCACCAATGATGGGGTAGTTGATGCTAAAACTATACACGGAGGACCAATCATCACATTAAAAGGACCTAACTCTTCGGCCAACACGCTTAATGTTGTCAATCAACCTTCCAACACAGTCCAAAATAATCAACGTCCACAACAAAGAAGGTTTCATAAACGTGAGTTCACTCCCTTAGGGGAACCCATTTAGTCTGTATTCAAACAACTATTACAACATAATCTTATACAGCTTCAAGAGCCAAGAAAATACAATCTAGGACAATTTAAACCAATTTGGTGGGATGACAATGCCTTTTGTGATTATCATAGAACTAAGGGACACAACCTACAAAATTGTCGCCAACTGAAAAATATCATACAAAATCTTGTCGAAAAGAGAATAATTGAAGTTAGTGGACAGAAACAAAAGTCATCAAACACTGATCATCAAGTCTTTTCTGATCCACTCCATGACCATGAGAAAGGAAATGTCCCTAACTATTCAAGTACCAAGACCAATATGTCAGCCAACTATGTGAATATCAAGTATTATTATAATAGTGGCAAAACCATTAATCACCTTCGTGCTGCCGATGAGAATGTCAAAATCATTACTATCAATAAAAATCCCGAGTGTGTTGTCAACACTCATCGTACTAAGATCACTATCCAAGGTCCTCCATCGCAGCAAACATAACAGCCTTCCAAGTCACAATATAACCTACTTGACCAGTTGGGGAAGATCCCAGCCCAAATCTCAATCTTGGAATTGTTGTGTATTTCCACTAAGCATCAATCTATCTTAGATAAATCTTTACAAAATGCCACTGTCCCAAATGATCTCGATATCAATTGTTTCCAGGAAATGGTGGGCTATTTGACCAATAATCATCATGCCACATTTTCTGAACAAGACTACGCAACTGAGAAGACAAACCATAATGACCCTTTACATCTTGAAGTCCTTGTTGATGAAACCAAAGTTAGACGAGTTTTGGTAGATGGAGGAGCAAGGTTAAATCTGTGCACTTTAAAAATAATTAAAGCATTAGGTTTCTTAGAAGCATGCATGGACACAGCCAAAAGTATTGTCATTAAAGCTTATGATGAGGATGATTGAAAATCAAATGAGGTGGTAACACTTCCTATCAGAATTGGTCCTTTAGTAATGGAGACAAAATTCCAGGTCTTGGATCTCACCCTTCCATACAACCTTCTGCTAGGCATACCATGGATTCATGCCATGAAGGTGGTCCCTTCCACATATCATCAATGTCTCAAATTCCCTTACAATGGCACTAAAATAACTATAGATGGTGACCCAGATCCATTCCAATATTGCACCAATCTAAAAGAGATACCCCAATGCCAAGTGCTAGCAAACCAAGAGGCTTCATCGTCCAATTCATCTAACTATGTCGATCCATCCACACTCACTCGAACATCTTTTTCACCTTCATTTCCTACCACTCCTAGGGTTGAGATCCAAGATAAGGGTTGTGGAGAATATTACATGAAGACATCTTATTGTGTTAGCCATCTGATTCCTTCTAAGTCATACAGTTTACCTACATCAGATAGGAGACAATCTATGGTCACTATACACATTCCTCCCACAACAACTTTCACTAAATGGGGAGAATTAAGCAAAGACGTCATACATATAGAAGATGTCACCTCCTGGCTGTATAGGAAAGATAATGAAGAACCTCTCTCACTTGCTCACATTCCTACAGATCTATATGGAAAAGGTTTCACAATAATGCAGAGCAAGGGATCATATAATGGACAAAGTGGTCTAGGCTTAAATCAATATGGGAGGATTGAACTGATCTTTGTTTCTTAGTGGCCAAAGGGCTTAGGGCTTGGGTTTCAAACAATTTAGATTGGTGTTCTTAGTACCGCATCACCCTTAATCGAGGAAGTAAGTGCTTCAAAAGATATTGAGACATCTCACGAACCATCTGACCAACATCACTGTGACTCCCCCGACTCAAACAAATATGAGTGGGATTCCTTATCCTCTACCTCTTCCATGGACCTTGACAAGCTATTTGACGAACTTGACTTAAAGTTGAGATCCTCACCAAATCCATTGAATTCCTTTCCACCAAAGAATATGAAAAAAGAGGGATGGTTTAAACATTACTATTGGGAATCACTTGATCCTACCTCTTGGAAACCTTATACATCTATTTCAGATAACCAAACCTTGGCATTAGGCCCACCTCTCAATCCACCTAGATTTAAACCAAAGAGCAAACATGACTTAGTACAAGACTTTTGTGACCATATGAACAATGTAGTCCTTACCTTGACTTCATTAAACTTTGATAACTCTGACGATGACATGCCCTTAGTTTATCACCAACTCATTGATTGGGATCAACAAGACCCACCCATCTTAGACATTTTTGAGAACGACGAAGCAATTGCTGAGTTCCTGGGATTACGAGAAGGAATACCTAGTAGGAATCACAAGGCTGGTTTTACCATTGACTTGGACAACAAAGCATATTTTGGGGAATCTGTTCAACCCTCCAGTCACAAAAATGAGAAAAAGAATAAACAAGATAAAAAGGACGAGTCTCTAGGTGAAAATCGAAAGGCACCTCTAGACAATGAAAAAGTAAAAATAAAGGACGCATCCGAAGGTGAAAACCTCTTTGAGGCACCTAAGGATGGAGGTTTGAACATTCTCCCCGTTGCATAGGAAAATTCACCCATGCTCATTGAAGAATCATTAGAAGTCAACATAGGCATAGAAGAGAATCCTCGACTAGTTTATTTTGCTGCATCATTAACCACAAAAGAGCAGCCTGAATTCCACAACTTCTTTACACAGATAGATAAATTTTTCCTAGTCATATGCAGATATGCCAGGGTTGGATCCTGGAATTTTTCTATATCACTTGCCCTTACAATTAGGTGTCAAACCAGTGAAACAAAAATTGAGGAAAATGTATCCACAGATTGCTCTACTAGTCAAGGCAGAACTCAAGAAATTGTTAGACGTTGGTTTCATTAGATCAATTGACTATGTAGATTGGATTTCCAATCTTGTACCAGTCACTAAACCAACAGGGGGCATCTGCATCTGCACCGATTTTAGATATATCAACAAGGCTTGTCCTAAGGATGAATTCCCTTTGCCTAACATAGACATGATAGTAGAAATGACAACAAGGTATGAGATGTTGTCCCTTATGGATGGATTTTTAGGATATAATCAAATCAGAATTGCAACTAAAGACCAAACTAAGACAACTTTAACATGTCCTTGGGGAATGTATTGCTAGAATGTTATGCCATTTGGAGTAAAAAATGCTGGAGCAACCTACCAACGTGCCATGACCACCATTTTTCGTGATCTAGCACACTCTTATGGAGGATTATGTCGATGACCTTATAGTTAAATCCAAGACAAGGGTAGAACATTTACAGGTTTTAGACAAGATATTTCAAAGGCTGGAGAAGTATAAAGTGAGACTCAATCCCAAGAAATGTGTGTTTGGAGTAAAGTTAGGAAAGATTTTAGGCTATATCATTTCCCGACGAGGCATTGAAGTGGATTCGACCAAGGTAAAAGCAATCATAGACATACCTCCACCAACTAATCTCAGTCAACAAAGGACATTACAAGGAAGATTGCAATCCACCAAAATATTTATAGTGCAGTTAGCATATAAGACACATCCTTTTCAACATCTACTTAAGAAAGGGGTGCCCTTTACATGAACAGTTAGGTGCAGAGAGGCTTTTCAACTGATTAAAGAATATCTACTCACACCACCAGTCTTAATGCCACCTATTGAAGGAAAACCACTAATTATTTATATTACAGCAACCCATTCATCACTCAGAGCATTGCTTGCATAGAATGACAATGAAGGTCATGAAAGGGTAGTATATTATATCAATCAGACTTTGATAGGTTATGAGCTCAACTATAGCACCATTGAACGTTCCTGTCTTGTAGTAGTATTTTCTATTCAAAAACTAAGGCACTATATGCTAAACCATCAAACAATGCTGATTGCCAAAATAGATCCTCTAAAATATCTTCTCAGCAAGGCAGCATTAACAGGGCGACTATCCAAATGGGTTAGGATACTTAGTGAGTATGATATCCAGTATGTACAGAGAAAGGCTATTAAAGGACAAGTCATTGCTAATCAGTTAGCCGACACACCAATACAAGCAGATCACCTATGAGTTGCAGACTTTCCTAATGAATTTATATTCACAATTGACACAAATACAACATGGAAATTGTACTTTGATGGCTCACATAAAATTCATGGCTCAAGGGTTGGTATATTGTTAATCACACCACAGGGTGATTCCATCCCTAAATTATTCAAGATTGCATTCCCATGTACTACCAACATAGCAGAGTATGGGGCTCTAGTGACAGGGTTACACATGGCAGTCAAGTGGAAAATTAAGAACCTATAGGTATATGGTGATTCTCAACTAGTAATCAGACATGCAAATGATGATTATGAGATTAAGGATGAGAATCTTGATCCATACAAATGCATGGTTGATAGATTTACAAAGTACTTTGACAAGGTTGAATTTCATCAGATACCTCATGTTTTAAATAGGCTAGTAGACGCTATGGCTACAATTGTATCACTTCTAGACATTCCTAGCAACGTGCCTAAGTTTGAGTTCTTGGTAGAACAACTTATGGTCCCAACCTACGATATCCTAAATTCTGAGATGGTATGTGACATTGTTGGTCCTGATTCCCCATGGTACAAATAAATCTATGACTACCTTCATGCTGAAATCATACCCACTGGCCTGTTAAACAACCAATGTAGGACATTCCTTCGTAAGTCAACCAAATACACCATCGTCTGAGACACCCTATATAGACTTTCCTTAGATAATACCTTGTTGAGATGTCTTGATTCCAATGAAGCACAAGCAACCTTGCGAGGTGTGCATGAGGGTATATGTGGTTCCCATTCTAGCGGTCCTACCTTAGCTAAAAATATTATGAGGCTGGGTTATTATTGGCCTACTATGGAAAAGGACTCATATGTCTTTGTAAAGAAATGTCGTCAATGCCAATTTCATGGAGACTTGATACATGCACCAGAACAGGAGCTCTGTCCTATAACGTCACCATGGCCCTTCGCCCAATGGAGACTCGACCTCATAGGTAAGATCCATCCCACATCATCCAATGGCCACAAGTTCATTATCACTGCCATAGAGTACTTTACGAAGTGGATTGAGGCTATTCCTATGACATACATAACTAGCGCACAGATCTCTAAGTTTATCCTGAATTATATCATTTGTTAGTATGGTGTCCCTCAGTCCATAATCATAGATAATGGCCGCCCATTTAAGAATCAAGAAGTCTACCATCTTTGTGATGAATTTTCTATTCAACATCACTTTTCTAATCCATACTACCCACAAGGTAATGACCAAGTAGAGGCATCTAACAAAACTATCATTAGAATCCTCAAGAAGACTGTTAATGATGCTAGTCGTGATTGGCATTTATAGCTTAATCCCACCTTATGGGCTTATTGCACAAGTATCTATACTCCCACTGGTGCCACTCCCTATTCACTAGTATTTGGTTTTGAAGCCATTCTTCCTATTGAGGTCAAGATTCCTTCCCTGAGGGTATCCTTGAAAGGGCGCATTGATGATGAAGAGTATCGAGTATCAAGACTCCATGAGTTAGAATTCCTAGATGAGAGAAGATAGAAGGCACTAGACCATCTCCAAGCATATCAGAATCACCTTCATTGTAGCTATAACAGGAAGGTCTTGAAAAAAAACTTTGACATTGGTGACCTGGTCTTAATGGAGAACCCAAAGAATCAAGCAGATAGAGAGAAACCCAAAAATTTTGAACCTAACTGGTTAGGACCATATATTGTTACAGAAGCCTTTGGATTAGGAGCATATCAACTCTCTACTCCTAAAGGGGAACCATTGTCCTCGCCAATCAATAGTATTTATCTAAAGTTCTACGCATAGCTTTTGAGGGCCTTGTCTTAATTAGTAAAAATAAAAAAAAATTCCAAAAATTCATTACCAAGGTGAAAACCTGGCAAATAGGCATCTTGGTAACACCAAAAAAATTAGAAAATCTAGAAAACAGTAAAGAAAAATAATTCGTCCAATAGTGAAAACCACTTCTGTGGTGCTTGTGATAGGTACCATGGTGAAAACCTGAAAAATAGGCACCATGTGTAGTTGACTCTGCTCCTTTGTCTACTATTATTCTAATCTAACATCCTTGTACATATCCCTTAGCCCTGTACATACTACCTATCCCTGTACATATCCCTTATCTTTCTTATCCATCGCTTGTATATACCATTTGTAATAAGTGGTAGTCTTTCCCATAACTTGGAACGATTGACATCGAGTGCATTTCATATCCCCCATTTTACCCTATTCATAATCAATTGGTCTTATACTTGACTGGGGGAAAACACTTGACGTGCATCATATTGGTTCTTCCATTGGCTGTGTTGAAGACGTAAAACCATAGAAAAATCCAAAAACATCACAAAATGACCGGAGAAAACACAAAAAAAAAACATCAGAAAACTTCAAAAAAGACAAAAAAAAATCAAAACATGTCGAAAATCCAAAAACAGAGTCAAAGTCAGTCGTACTTGTCAGTCTTTCTCATTTTTTGAACTACGTTTCCTCTATGACTGGACGTAGGCAAGGCCATCTGCCGATGTTCCCCCAAGGAATTAGGTTAGTCTGTTTAGTTTTGTCTGTATAAAATCAAGACTCAATCCATATATCTATATGACAAGGTCATTAGTCATGTCGAACTACGAGGTCTCTGCGTGTATAACATAGGCAAGGTCATCAATCGATGAGCCCTCGAGGCCACACTAGGCTAGTCCATTAGGGTTCATCACATTCACTATCACACACATCTTCTATATGTATTCAGTCTTGTCAGTCAAAGTCAAGTTGAACTATGAGGTCTCTATGTGTATAACGTAGGCAAGGCCATCAATCGATGAGCCCCTGAGGCTACACTAGGTAAGTCCTTTAGGGTTTTTTGTCACACACAGTCAATTGTCCACACATCATATCATGTCATGCATCAATCTAGTGAACAAGTCAGTATTGTATCAAAATTCTATTTTCTTTGACTGCTTTTTATCAACTTTCTTTTAAATTTCATTTTTGAGTCATGTTACTAGTTTCCTCAAGGATGTCCCATGAAGGATTTAGAGCGATGATGTCTCATGACCCATCTTTTTTTTTTTTTTGTCTATGGTTTGTCTTGACAAAAAGACTAGGGCAACTTGTGCCCTTAGTATGAGTTAATGACAATCCTTTTCTGTGATTGTCTGTTGTTAACAAGTGGATGACCTTGCACACCTTGATCTATGTCATATCATGGTGTTTTTCTCCATTTGTATTAGTCCCACCCAATGATGATAAAGTGCAACACCTTTTGTGATACAGTGAAACATCGAAGATTGCTAATACTAACATCCATCTCATTTCTTTTATTATTGAACTCAATCCTTCTTTCCGCACTAATAGTTCTTCTTTCTTGCTTTATGACGGAGTCCTATGACACACAAAAAAATAAATCCTCCTGCATACACATTCATGTTAGAAAATATCATTTCCAAATCATACATACATCTTGCATTTGAAATATACAAACATATAGGCATTTATCATATCTAGGACATCATGGCATAATAGACATTTCTCATCATAGATTACATATCATAAGCATTCCATGTACATAAAAAATGTAAATACATACACCATATTATATCTGTATAGCATCACATGTAGAGAGCATTGTACATATAACATCATATTGCATCGCATAACTATAAATTGTATACATCACATCGAATCAGTATAGAATCAACATCACATCATAGGCTACATAAACACATCATAAAGTAGATATGATCATCCATCACATAGGAATCTCGTATAAACATAACATGTATAAATAAATGACTGCATAATCAATAAATAGAACTGCATATCATGAGAATCACTGCCAAAATCATATATATATATATATCCCTCAAAAGTGCCATATCACAATGTCATAATGTATCATAAATATGGAAGCCCATGGGCTATATGATCATAATGCAATGTCTTAGTACATATCAAGAAATGTCCCTATCCCGAATTGCCACTGTTGTCATGGCTAGAGTGTGTGGAGGAATGATGCCGAGATCCTAATGACCTATGACCCTAATGTGGCCTGTCGTATGGACCCGCTCTACGTGGTTGCTCAACACCCTCTATGCTAACTGCCCTAGAGTGGGTCCTAGTCTGGGACCTCTCACTATGTGCCTATGAAAAGCTCAAGGCCTGTCTCTCTGGAGGAACTACTACCTCATATAAATCTTGGTAATAAGTGGTCCTCTCCCCGACTCTGACTAACTCTCTAGCAAATGCAGCTGTCGGCCTGGTACATATAGCTCTAATCTCTGTAAATATCTGCTCAGTCTCCTACCTCCGAGCTATGGCCTGATCTCTATCCATGAACACTTTGTCCCTCTCCATCTATAACACATCTTTCTCGGACATCATGACCCTCATCTGCTCCTCCAAAGATGCAACCTGGGCACAAAGTGTGGCATTTTCGGGATCAACTACCCCTGTGTCAACCTGTCTCACCCTCTACACACCATCATCCTCATCCTCCAAATCCTCCAGAATCCTATCTCAAATCTCCTGCTCTTGATCATCATCCTCCTCGTCATCATCCTGATAGGCACCAAGCAAGCCTAGGGAATCAATCTTTGCCTCCTCTCTACCTGCCTCCTCCTCTGTGGGATGCTCCTCATCTCTCCCAACCTCAATATGCACCTCCTCCCCACCTCTGCCAATATCGAGCATGTGCACATCCTCCTCCTCCCATCCCTCCTCATAGATGGGTGATAATGGTGGCCCTCATCCCCTTCGTCCATGCGTCACTCTCCCACCACCATCTCCATCATCACCATGACCACCTCCACCTCTCTGACCTCTACCTCTGCATGCCTGCTGCGCGGTCCTGTCCCTCGCCGCTCTATCGACACAGCCTGATCTAGATTTTGTAAGGGGAATAAGCCTATGCATGGCCCACCACTAATCGTATGCCTTGGTGGTACCTGGGTCTGCTACACCATCTCTCCAACCCCACTGAATTGCCTACAATGCATCAATATTTTCCTCGGCAGTGGCCATTGGAATCTCTAGACCCCACAGGGGGATCTCTCGTGAGGACCTTGCAAACTCTACTCATCCTCTGGGCTCATCCTGAATCTCTCCGAACTGCCGCAAGACACGATCTAGAAAATGTTGCTCTATAATATGAACATGTGAAACTGTTCACCCAATCAAGTACTGTGTCTGGCGACAATAGGGCAAATGATCGTCCTCATCTGACCACTCTGGACATCCCAAGTATGGTCTCCATGTGAACTGTACCATAGTATCAATGGCATGTTTGAAGTACCTGGTATCTCCCATATGGTGTTGAGTATTAGCCCCCACATAATGGAAGGAATATGGTGCTCCATGCTACATATCAATTGTGACTGGTGGATGAAAGATGGCAATGTGTTCCCATGCCCATACCATCAAGAGCGTGGTACCACAACTCATAGACTATGCATCTTGATAGGCTATATCATGGAAATGAAAGTATAACATGCCAAGAAGACAAGGACCCCAAGCATATACCTCTCGTCGCTCTAACATACCCACTAGCATCTCTCCCCATTCCATAAGAAAACCATGACCTCAATGGTCTGGGAGGACTATACCACCTACCAGTGTACACAATAGACAGTCTAACAATCTATATCTCTGTGCTAGTACACGCCACATAATCTCATAGTGGTTAAAGCCTACTTGTCTGATATCAACATGAGGATAGTATCTGCACATCTCAGCGAAACCCCTATGGGTATCATATATCACCCTTGTGCCTCTGATAGGAACTCTCAAAATCCTGTAGATGTCCTCAATTGTAATTGTCACCTCTCCAGTAGGCAGGTGAAACAAAGACGTCTCTGAGTGCCACCACTCGCATAACACTATCAGTAGATCCTGGTTTTCCTGAATGGTGGGCATGTCTGTCACATGTGGGAAACGCAAATGCCATAAGAATCATTTCTCCGCGCTCTGCAAACTATCTCAGAAGCGAAAAATCAATGGTCTCGACTCTCACGTATACACAGTGTCCAAAACCACCTGCAATGGCATTATACATGCCTCATGTTAGTATCAATCCTCTATTCTAATGAAAAGTGACAAAATCAAATGCTATTCAAATGCATCATTATTTTGCAAATGCATCACAGGAAATCAAATGCGTCATTCTATTTTGCAAATGCATCATTCTAAATCACAATTGCAAATGAAAATATCACATGCGTCACAATATCAAATGCAACTTATTACAACCACGCAACCGACCAACCATAGTGAATGCAAATTTGATGCAATAATGTCAAATGCGTGAAGCAAAATGCAAATGCATTTATTCTAAATGCAGATGCGTCATTATTATCATATGCATCGTAACAAAAAACAAATGCGTTGAAATATTAAAACCTATGCTAACCATCGAACACGAATTTGAAAATGCATTGAACCACATACAAATGCGTCATTTACGCATTCATATGCGGCTTTTCAACAAAATGACGCATCATTCAAATTGAAATTAAATGCACAAAACGGTGTGAAAATCAAAAATTGAAAAGTCAAGATTTAGGTACATACCGGGGGGTCTGCATCGATTGGATGCCTGAAGGTCCAGATCCTGTATGCTCGATGGTGGGTGTACGGAATGGGAGACACCTTCGGTGAGGGTACAAAGCAAAATTCTTAAGTTTCAAAGCAATGTGGGTAAAAATGAATGGGTTTTTACCACATTTTCTATTTATACCTAGGGTTTTGGTGGCATTTCTTTCTATTGGTAATGTCAACTTCCAATTTCAATTGACCCATACCTAACGTTAACACTTCCAACTTCAATTCTATCAACTCCACTGCATTTCTAGCTATCCAATGGACTAATCGGGATTATTTCCAATTTTTTTTGAATTTTTTGAAATTTTTTCAATTTTCATGAGGGGGCATACCTTTATCTGTTTTACACTGGGGCATATTTTTATCGATTTTCTTTGACACAATGCCGAAATGACATTGTATCAAAGAGGGGAAAATGTAGACACTGAAATCTAGTCTAAGCCTGTGACTTTAATATTTCTTAATAATTCGTATTTCTTCCATGGTCATGATTAAATAATGTCAATTATTTAATTATTCTCTAAGGTCTTCATTTCTTCTATTAATTAAATAATCTTAATTATTTAATTATGTTACTAATTAACCTTATCCTTCTCCTTCAATTAAATAAATTCTTATTTAATTCCTCCATTTATCATATGTCAGCTATAATTAAATAAATACTTTATTTAATTATTCATTTAATCCCTTCGTCACTTAATTAAATAAATCTTATTTAATTATTCTTCAAATATCAAATCTTGAATTAAATAAATTATTTAATTCATAAATTCTATTTTAACGCATTCTTCTATATTTAGATAATTGTGTGAGTTATCTAAGTATTCACTTTGACTCGACTTGACATCTATTTAAATCACTCAGTTAACTCAGGATTTAATGTTTGAGTGGCTCTCTCGAGTAATCTTGTCATCATATCATTCAATCATCTAGTTCTAACTCAATTGTGCGTACATGCATATTAATTGAATATTCCTATTTAATTAATTAAATATTGTGTGTGCATTCGAACAGAGAGTTACTTTAATCCATCTTTATCTTTGTCATGCAAAGACTATTCTTCTATTTTTGAATACCAAACTTGAAGATTAAATCATTTATTTAATCTTTATTTCTATTTCTAATTTGTATCACTCATGTCGCTACTAACAGTTATCATAATGCATGTCTAATCTTTTGATCTCAACCGTCTGTTGATCTTTCAATCCTAACATGTCGTTCGAATGATCAATTTTCTATAAATTGATATGTCCATCATTTCAGCCTCTCTCGAAATCGTATGACTTTTAAATCAATTATCTTGAATCTTCGACATCTGTTTTTTCTTAATCACAACACTTAGGCCATGCTTGCACGAACTTTGAAAATCTAAGGGAAAGTACACTACACAGACAAAATGGAGAAGAGTAATGGAGGTTATTCAATGGAATTGATCACATGTTTGGTAAAATAGTTTCTTTTATGCATGTTGTTCTTAGCTTTCTTTTGCGCTTGATTATCTAAGCTTTGAGGATTCGTTAGTATAGTTTGAATAGATTAGATTTGAAATGTCTAACTCTCTTGTGTGTTTTTCTCTGAGCTATAGAAAGTTCTTCCCAATGTTTTAGTTATTCACGAGTATACATCAATGGTTTGAAATAGTTTGAAGACAAAGCTTTCTCCATAGCTTCAATGAATAAAATGATGAATTTTCAGATTTGAGAATAGTTCCTAAAAGGAACCGAAAAGAGTTTGACACCATTAGAGGAGTCAATCTCAAGAATCCTCACCATCTCCAAGTACACACCAATACCAAAAAATGTTGAACTGCACATCATCATGAAGATTTCTTGGTTAAAAGCACGGGGAAATGATCTTTTTGTGTTTCTAGAGTTAGTTTATTTTTATGCTTTTTTCACATGCTTTATGTAAATAGGCATTGGCATTTTTACATGTCATTTTGCAACAATGTAATTACATGTAAAAACAAAGATGTCCTACATTCATGGACATCACATTTTAATAATTCAACAATTATTTAGGGTTTTTCTTATATTAACAATCGTCTCTTATCTATAAATATGAGAGGGTTCTATTGTATTATTTACCTTTTGTCTTGTGCAACAAAGTGTTGCACATTTGTGAAGCAATATTGAAAATTTGATTTCATGTTGTGAAACCATTTTTCAATCAATAAAGAAGGCTAAATTGCATACCAAACTTTGTGTTGGATCAATTTCAATGAATGTGAACATTCCTATGTCATTTACATGAGTTTATTGTATTATTGATTTGAATTGGCAATGTTTTATTAATTGAGATTGGAAAGATTTTGAGTTGATTTGTCTAGAATTTTTGCTACACCTTTTGCTTGGAATTACAAAATTGCTGATAATATTGGTGAATGATCTATAAGAATTTGTGATTATAATTGTTCATGTTGTTCATGGATCTATTAGTGAAGTATATTGAAGACTTTGTGCTTCATTTACATTATTGGTTACTTTATTGTGGAATTCATCATTGAAGAGTACAAAATGACTGTTTGCCTCCGTGAGCCTTCTGGTTACATATCTTTATCATACTAGTACTCCTAGACTATGCTTTGACAAGTTAGAAGTATTGGAAATTACGGCTTAGGTTTTATTTAAAGTTGTATCACATCAAGAAATAAAAATTGTGAAACATTGTAAACATATTCTCTGAAAAAGAGAGAATCATGAATGTGACACACCCCCCATATGATTAGTATTGTGTACATATTGTAAGGTTTAGAATAGTTTACTTTAGTTTCGGTAAGTAGTAAGAAGGGCGCCTCCCCTTTCTGAGAGGAGAGATTTCATCTCACAATAACTGTGGAGCTGAAAATCAAGTTTTGTAATCTGTAAAGAGATTACAGAATTTTCACCCAATAGTTTTTTGGTGACTTTACTGGGGAAAAAAGCATGCAATCAAAGCCTTACGCTTTGGATTGAAGTGAATAAGAACTCTAGTATCTTATTGTAACCTTGTGTATATCTCTTATTTTTCTAATTTTCATTTTGTTTCCAAGTCTTCATTCGGTAGAAAGAAGCTATACACAAAGTTTAAGGGCACAAGGTGTGGTGGATCCATTTTATCAATTGTTGCAGCATCATAATATTCTTCCTCCTATACTTTGAGCGCAAGGTCACCGTCACAATGCACTACAAGTTATCCTCCACAGAGATTAAGATCACCACTTCCAAGTGAATCTTCTATTTTTCATAGATTTTTTAGTCCAAGTACCGGTTATTCAAATCACTATTGCTCAACCTCAGCCACCACCTACTGTCCAGACCTTGGGAAAATTATTTTGGCCCTCTTAACTTGGCAGCTCCTTTACATGAGCTTCCATGTTTTTCTTGTAATAACATCCCAAAATTCTATGGTGATGACAAGCAACACCTTGATGAACACATCACTTCTTTTTACATTGTTTGTGGAGTTCTTGGTGTTGAGAATGAAGATGTTGTTGTGAGGTTGTTCATTGAAACTTTACAAGGAGTAGCTGTTGTGTGGTTTTATACACTTGCTCCCGATGTAGTTACTAACTAGAATACTCTCCACACCAAGTTTGAAGAGAGACTCAAACCTGCTAAAGATGCACACGTCTTGTCAACACAACTTACCACAATGAGGAAAGAGGCTCATGAAGCCATGTGTGAGTTTTTGGCTAAGTTTAACAAGCTGGTGACAAGGATTCCTATTGAGGCTAAACCAACATCCCATAATCTTAAGTGCTTCTTCGTCAATATGCAGCTTCCTAAAGTAAGCTTCTTGCTGCGTAGGGCTGTTATTCCTAATATTGAAGCTACTCAACAATTAGCTACAAGTGTTGAAGATGATTTGATACTTGTCAGTAAAATTAGAATGGATACAAATAGAAAAGGGAAACCATCAATTCCTTCATATTCTAATAAAAAGTCCAAATTTTTGGATTCCATGGTACAAAGGTTGGAAAATGAGTTGTTCTCTTTGAAGAAGCAAGTTTCAAATAATTCCTACAAAGATGTTCTGAGGAATTTTCCAAATTATTCCATAAATAGTAATCAAAACCGTCTTCCTACACCACAAGGAAGGCTTGCTCTAGAATCTCCACCTACCAATGTACATGTGTGGGGTATTATGAACCTAAGCAAGATGAGTATGCCCAACTAGAATATACTATGGAAGAAGATTTTTATTTATTCCAAGATGAGTGAGTAGATCCAGCTAGCATCTCCAACATTGGTTATTTGCAAGTTGTGAATGATTCAGATGATGAGGACCTCATAACTAACACATATGTTGTTTTCACATGGGAACAACAAAATCAACTCGATCAAGCTCAAGTTGATGCTCCAAAAGCAAAGGAAAAGTCATCGGTAACTATTGCAAAAAGAGGAGCTCCTTTTCCTTGGCAACCAAAAGATACAACAAATAAACAAGTAAGTGCTCCTCATCCTTCTGTAGTTCCTATTGCCCCAAAATCCAATATCTAGGCTCCTAAGACTAGTGTTCCTTTTGTCAAACCCATCAATGAAGTTACCATGTCTTCTTTCTAAAGTTCCTTCCAAGATTTTGACATGATTGACCATGGAAAGAGGAGAAAAATACAAATGTCTGAACTGGAATACCTCAAGGCTAATCCTGATCAATTCAACAGGATTTTCCATTTTGTTAGAGATAAGAGAATTACCCCTAGTAGATAATCCTCTTCAAATGTTCCTACTATCCCAAATCCTAAGCCTCCTCAAAATAACCTAGTTTCTATTCCTCCAACTACCTTTGGAAGGATTTATCCTTTCTACATCTCATTGCTTGTCAATGGCTTTAAGTTAAGTAATTTTTTCATAGATTCTAGTGCATCTGACAATGTCATGCCCACCAAGGTAGCCACTACCTTGGGTTTGAATCTTACAAAAAAATTTGGTAGTTGTCTTCCTATGGAGAACAAGCAAGTACCTTTGATCATGAAAATAAAAGATGCATAGTTTGCATTTGCTGCATATCCATGGAAAAAGATCAAGATGATAGTTTTGCTAGTAGATGTTCCAACATATTATGGTATCTTTCTTGGACACAATTTTTGTAAAGATGTTGGTGGTGAGCTCAAAATGGGTATGTCAAAGGCAAGGATAACCGTCAAGGGTGTTATGAAGAATTTGTTTCCAAAAAGGGAAGCGAAGTTTTATGTAACAAGATTGGGTGACCCAAAAGCTTAGATTCTCTTTGAGTCTCCCAAGATGAGTTTTTACTATTTGCAAATTGATGAAATATCTAAGTCTTTGGATAAGGATGCAAGCAAAGAGAAGAAAATTAATGTCTCATCTTCTTCAAATAAGGAAATTTCTTTAGATAGAAATTATTCTTCAGATGGAGAATCTTCTTCGGATGAAGGAGTCACAGATTTTGAAGCTATCAATTTAGTGGATCCAAACAATGTTTGGAATATTGAATTTGGTGGGATTTGTTCATCCACTGGATCAGGGGAAGGAATTGTTCTCATACCTTTTGAAGGAAAAATCTTCCCTTTTCCTTTCAAGTTGTAGTTCGACAACAATAATGACAAAGTAGAGTATGAAGCATGGTTGTTAAGAATGGAGGTTGCATGTAAGAAAATAATTAAAAACTTTCATACCCAAGGTGATGCCAAGTTAATGATTTGTCAAAGGAGCTGGTATCAAACCAAAAAATAAGGGTTGCAACATTATCAAAATCATGTATGGATCCCTGGAATAAGCATTGTATAATGTACTATGGAAACAAAAGGAGATGACTGATTCAAGGTCTACCAAATTTTTGGTGAAATAGTTTATTTTTTCTTTTGAGTCTTTTATGTCTCTTGTTTCCCCTAACTCTATGCCCAATGGATGGATGAAGGCACTTTAGAGACTAGATTTCTCCCTTCGATTGTTTCAAAGAATGATCAAGGAAGCTCCCTAATCCAGAGCTTGTGATGTTATCCCCAATTCAAGCACTCCAATCTACTGGATAACCCCTATAAACTTGTATGTTTCATATCCCATGTACTTAAGCATGAAAATGAGACAAATCCTAATTATCCTCGTGTGGTTCCTTAGCCTTGAAAATTCATTCCAAAAATTAACCTTTGTTGGTTCATCAAAAATTTGCATTTTAAACCAAGTTGTGAAAATTAAGTTTTGGGAGTTAGAAAAAATTTAGCACTTGTAGGAGCGGGGTTTTTGAGATGTAGTGTCACTGAATTATCACCCCTACAAGTCAAAATGCCAAAAGCTAAAGGTTGTAGAAGCTCAAAAATTCAACGCCTTTGCATATTGTCTTGTTCCTTAGTCATTTTCTTGTACATGCAATGTTGGGGAATTTTTAAGCCTTTGTATATTTTCCATGCCTTAGTCATTTTCTTGCACATGCAGTGGCAGGGGTTTTTTGAGCCTCTACATATTTTCCATCATGCAATGTCACTAAATTTTTTTTCTCTTGAACATGCAATGTCGGGTAATTTTTTGAGCCTCTACATATTTTCCATTATGTAGTGTCACTGAATTTTAGCACCAATGCTTATTGACATGTAGTGTCGAGGAATTTTTGAGCCTTTGCATATTTTCCATGCCTTAGTCATTTTCTTGCACATGTGATGGGGAATTTTTGAGACACTGCATCTCAAAACAAAAGTCACATGTAGTAGCTCAAAAATTTAGTCCTCTTGCACCCAAAGTTCCTTCCCACATGTGGTAGCTCAAAAATTCAGGGCCCTTGCATCCAAAGTTCCTTCGCTCATGCAATGTAAGGGTTTTTCTCCACTTTTGTATATTTTCATGTAGTGTCTCATAATTTTTGAGCCCATGCATGTTTTCATGTAGTATCTCAGAATTTTTGAGTCATTACATCTGAAGTGTAATATCCCATGCAAGAGCCTAATTTTTCTAACATTAAAATATATGAAACTTTTTGGAGCTACTTTTGCATACCATTTTGATCTTTTATGTCCAAGATCCTAAGTGGTTTTGATCAAATTCTTACCTGTCACCGAGCAAGAAAGCTTTGAAACACAACCAAAAATTTCTTCCCAATGTTTCAGTTATTCAAGTGTATAAATCAATGGTTCGAAAGTAATTGGAAGATGAAGCTTTCTCAATAGCTTCAATGAACAAAATGATGAATTTTCGTATTTGAGAATAGTGCCTAAAAGGCACCGAAAATAGTTTGACACCATAGAGGAGTCAATCTCAAGAATCCTCACCATCAACAAGTACACTCCAATACTAGACAATGTGGAAGTGCATGCCATCATGAAGATTTCTTGGTTGAAAGCATGGGGAAATTATCTTTTTTTCTTTCCAGATTTAGTTTATTTTTATGCTTTTTTCACATGCTTTATGTAAATTATAGGCATTGGCATTTTTACATGTCATTTTGTAACAATTTAATTACATATAAAAACAAAGATGTCCTCCTACATTCATGGACATCATGTTTGAATAATTCAACAGTTATTTAGGTTTTTTCCTAGATTAGCTCTCTTCTCTCATCTATAAATATGAGAGGGTTCTATTGTATTATTTACCTTTTTTCTTATGCAATGAAGTGTTGCTCATTTGTGAAGCAATATTGAAACTTTGAGTTCATGTTGTGAAACCATTTTTCAATCAATAAAGAAGGCTAAATTTCATGCCAAAACTTGTGTTGGATAAATTTCAATGAATGTGAATGGTCCTATGTCATTTACATGAGTTTATCTTATTATGGATTTGAATTGGCATTGTTTTATTAATTGAGATTGGAAGGCTTTTGAGTTGATCTATGTAGAATTTGTGCTACACTTTTTCCTTGGAATTACAAAATAGTTGATAATATTGGTGAATGATGATCTATAAGACTTATAATTCTTCATGTTGTTCGTGGATCTATTAGTAAAGTATGTTGAAGATTTTGTGCTTCATTTACCTTGTTGGTTACTTTATTGTGGAATTCATCATTGAAGACTATGGAATGAATTTGTGCCTCCGTGAGCCTTCTAGTTACATATCTTTATCATAGTCGCACTCCTAGAATATTCTTTGAAAAGTTAAAAGTACTGGAAATTTATTCTTAGGTTTTATTTAAATTTGTATTGCATCAAGAAATAAAAACCATGAAACATTGTAAACATATTCTCTAAAAAAAGAGAATCATGAATGTGACACACCCCCATATGATTAGTGTAGTGTACATATTGTAAAGTTTAGAATATTTTAATTTAGTTTCGGTAAGTAGTAAGAAGGGTGCCTCCCCTTTTTGAGAGGATATATTTCATCTGACAATAACTATAGCTGAAAATCAAGTTTTATAATCTGTAAAGCTGCGATTACATAATTTTCACCCAACAACTTTCTCATATAGAATTATACAAACAAAAAATTAGGGGGTAAATTAAAGGGATAAAAGTGTATACCTTGCACTCATACCCATTCATTCTAGACCATGAGTTTTGTAGCTAAGAATTGTAGTTAAAGACATCAACATAAGCCATTTTAATCATCAATTTATACATAAAATGGGGCTTAACACTTATCAAGGAAGTCAATCATTTTCTCCATTTCTATAGTATCTCCCTAAATGTACTTTTTAGCACAACCAATTTCACAAAACATAGGTACCAACATAAGAAAACAAATTCTAGAAGATTGAATTGTTCCAATTAGACCACACAATAGTGTGGCCTATTCCCAAGACTATATCATAGTTGTGGATTTGTCATATGAATTGTATTTAAAGAGATCATTCTAATTCATTTTAATCAATAATTTGAAGATCAACCATGGGACTTAACTATTATCAAGGAAATCAACCATTTCCTCTCTATTTATATAGTAAGTCCATAAAGGTACTTTTTAGCACCACCAATTTCTCAAACATAGGTACCAACATAGGAAAATAAATTCTAGACGACTAAATCATTCCAATTATACTAGGCAATAGTGTGGCTTAGTCCTAAGACTCCATTGTGGATGTGGATTTGTCTTATGACTTTTATATAAAGACATCATCTTAAGTCATTTTAATCATCAATTTCTATGTCAATCATGGGGCTTAACTATTTTCAAGGAAGTCAATCATTTTCTCTATGTCTATAATAAGTCCCTAAAGACATTTTTTAGCACCTTCAAATTCTTAAGCACATGTACCAACACATGGAAACAAATTTCATAAGACTAAATTGAACTAATTAGATTAGGCAACAATGTCACCTAGTCTTAATAATGCATCACAACTATAGAGTTTTCCTGGCCATTAGAAGTCTCATCACATATCTATATCAACATTTTGATCACTATTTTAATCCCAAATTTTGATTACCACTTTTCTACCATAATTTTTAGTTTGTTAAAATTAACATTATGCCATAAGAATCTCAATTATTCAATTCCCTATTTCTTTCAATCTAAAATCTTAAACCTAAATTTTAGTTAAATTCTAGAACTTTCCAATGAAAGAAGCACTTTTTTGTGCAATAAGATATTAAATATTAAATATATATATATATATAATTTATTTTTATATTATTCATAAAATGACTTAGATTGAAATAAATAATCTTTAATAGTAAATTTACAGAATATGAAATTAAATTTTTAAAATTAAAAAAGATTTATATAAAGAAGTTTAATTTAAAGATTAATACATAATCCATAAATTGATTTTTTGTTATCATGTTGGTAATATAAATTAATATTTAAACATTAATCTAAGATAAATTATTTAAATAAAAAATGACTCCCTAAAATTCAATTATCATAATTATGTGTAGACCAACTATCCATTATAATTTATTTATTTTTTAAATGGCTCTCCCGCTCTTTGCTAGAAGGGTTATCCTGCTCTCTATTGATACCCTTTTGCTTTCTACGGATGGTGTGTTGTTGGCTTCTGGTGTGCTATCGGCTTCTGCTGGGTCGGCTTTGGTCATTGCTAGGTCATGTGATGTTGGCTCGCAGGTGTCTGCAAATGGATCGTTACTTGTTGTTGGGTTGTCGTTGTCTTCAGCTATGTCTCCTGATAGTTCACGACCTTTTCTAGGTGGGTTTGTTGCTTCTAATTTTCCTCCTTTAGGGTCTGGGTTGTTGCACATGGATGTCCCTCTTTCGTGCCCTACTTCTCAATCCTTTGCTAAGGTGGTTGGTTCAGTGGTAAAATCCCTTCTTCTCTTCCCTCTTTTAAGGGAAAACCCTTATGGTGGTCTTCTTTTGCCCCTACTATTATTTGTGGGTAGGAGGTGTTGGATAAAGAAGATTATTTCCCTCGCTGCTCTTATTTGTAGATTTAATGGTTTATGGACCTCTCTTCCAAATTTGCACAAATGGGTTTTGGAGTCTTGGAGGTCTATTATTGAGAATATAATTGAACTCTATCCTTCGGCTAGGGGTTTTTTTGTGGATGCTTTTCAATCTGAGGAGGATAGGGTTCGAGTGTTGGAAGGGGGTGTTTGGTTGTGGGGAAAGCACTCGCTTTCTCTCCGGCCTTGGTTACCTTCTTTCAACCCTCTTTTTGAATCTATTAGTGTTGTTCCTACTTGGGTTAGACTTCCTAATCTGCCTCCTCAGTTTTGGACTCCTTGCTTTGAATCTATTGGAAATGATATTGGTAAGTTTGTTATGGTTGATTTTTCTTCTCTTATCTATGATCATCCTACTTTTTCCCGCATTCTTTTCAACATTGATACCTCAAAAGATTTACCTAGGGTGGTCATTTTGATGGTGGGGCTAGATCATGGTCTCAGATTCTTGATTATGAAGGTCTTCCTTTCTGTTGTAGGAGATATTTTTCTACAGGTCATTTGGCTGTAAACAGTCAAAAATCTCATTAGAGTTATGCTACTTGGTGGAAAGATGCTCTTCATGAGCATCTTAGTGTGGGTGAATCTTATGATGATTCTAAGAAAGATTTTGGGGATGATGACTTGGCCCTTAAAGTCATCGCTTCTCCTACTAATGGTTCTCAGTTGCCATCCACTGTTGGTGTTGTTGCTCTTGGGTCTTCTGTAGTTGATTTTGGGGCTTCTGGTTCTGTTGTTGTTGTTGGTGTTGTCGGTTTTTCTCGCGAACTACTAGTTTTTCTATAGTTGCTACTTAATGGGTTTGTTTGTTCCATGCCATCGCTATGGCTAGGTGAGGTTGCTACCGTTGTTGCTGAAGGATTTTGATGTTGTTGTCATGGATCGCTTAGTTTATCTCCATCTCCTATCATTGCGAAAGTTGGTTGTGGGAGTGACACCTGCCCTCTTCCTTTGTCTTCTTCTGCGACTTGTCCGACTTCCCCTTTGCTCTAATCTTTTAGGAGGATGATCTTTCTTGGATAGTTGTGCAAAGAAGGAAGAGAGGTCCCTTAAGCATAACTTCATTCCTCCTCAAATTCCCTTTGTAAAGTTTGTTCATGATGGTCTAAGATCACACGCGGTTGTTTAGCCTCGCTTTTCCCACTATTGTTTGATGTTGTTTGGTTGTTGTTCTTCTTTGTTTATCTTTGGAGATTTTTTTGTATCTTTTGCGGTTTTTGGGTTTTTGGATGCTACTAATTGTCTAGTGTTGTATCTTTTGAGTAGCATTTTGTACCTAAAGTTGTAAAGGGTTTCGGGTCCCTTCAAAACCTATTTTTCCCTTATAATAAAACTATCCATTATAATTTAATTAAAATCTGATGACATGGATATTCATTTTAAAGAAAAAATATCAACTATTAAATTTATTTTCTCTTATAATTTTAATTGAATTATTAAAATAAGTAATGTAAATAACTTTAAAATGTCTATTTAAAATATATAACTTAGAACTATTTCCATTTATTTAAAAATGATTTTATTTTACTTATAATTATTGAAATAATATTTTATTTATTTATATTATTTAATAAAAAATTATTATTATTTTATTTACTTCACAATCTTTTTAATTTACTTTAAAATTATTTTCAAATTATTTTATTATATATATATATATACTCTTTGCTGCAGAATACCTTTTTCACATAATAATAATTTTGGTATCCTTAAGTGTAGTTAAAAAAATATATATATTCATTTACTAAATTTTGACAGACAATAAAGGCGATGATAAAAGCTGGTGAAGAACATCATTAGAGGTAGTACCTTTTACGAGTATGATAGGGAGAAATGGAGTTTTGTCTGTGTTGGTTGTTGGCTACTTGCTGGAAAGCTATGTTGTAATGTTTCACTCCGCCATACATTTCTCAGATTTCAAACACTCCATAAATGCTGTGATTGATAACTTTGAAACTCACCACCACGCTTCGATCATCTTTCCTTCTTTTCAACGAAGCATGATCAATTGTATAACATGCGTATTTTTAGGTTTTATCTACAACTTCGCAAATTAGTCTTTCAGATTAAAGTTTACAATTGACTAGAAAACAAGATAAAATTAGGTGGGATAAAAGCTGCTGCGAACCCACTAGAGAGATTGATTGTTGTGATTGAATTGGAGCCACTGAATCCTTTCACAAAAGTTGATGGTAAGTACCACAAAGGAACAAAACTGCACGAGTCTTTTGGAGTGTTGTGGTCGGTGGAGGTAGGTGTGGTAGATGGAAGTTCTCACATGAAATGATAGAGTGAGTATTGTGTTTGGAAGAATTTAAGTGGTTTGCATCTTTGTAGTTTTGGATTCTTTTATTTTTTATTTTTTTGGTGAAAAGGATAAAAATATATTAATGAAAAGAAATTGCATCGTTATAATATTGAGATTTTCAAATAGTCAGAGCAATCAATAAAGTTTAAAGTAGAAAAATTTAAGGAGGATTCTTAGAATATTATTGAATTCATAAATCATGTCAATCTAAGAACTAAAACAAACTAAGAAAAAATAAATTAATGATCAAAATAAATTTAGTGTAATTATTGAAAACAATTATTAAGGAGATCATTTCCAAGCATCCATTCATAATCATATTAGTTACAAAGTATCATAAATTGTTTAATTGAAAGATATTACATTGATTTATTGTCATAGGTATTTGCATCTTTGTTTTACATGTTTTTTATTATTGGGTACTAGTAAGGGGCTTTTGACTCATTATCAAGGAAGTTAATATTTTTTTTTCCTCTCAACACAATGACCTTAAGTTATTTTTCAACATCACTCTTGTCTTAGATACATGTAAACATGTACAATTGAAAGTAAAAAGGTGTACAATTGAAAGTAAAAAGGTTTTAGAAGCCAACATGCATAGAGAAAAGAAGCACATCTACATGATGTAATCATAGACACAAACTAGTCCAAAATACCAACTATATCGATTACATTTTTCTATATAAAAACCATTTCAATGTCTTGTCTACTGAGTCACAACATATAATTCAATCTAAAACAAAATCCATAGTGCTCAACATATTTAGAATTACATCTGCAATGACAAAAACATTTTAAGTTATGGAGCGCTCGGGCAGGACAATACGCGGGGGAGGCATTTCAAATTCTATGCAGGTGGGAGATGAAGAATCAGATGAAGAAGACGATGGTGGTGGGTGGACTCACGGTATTGGGGTCTGCCTTGTTTGTGGTGGACTGGTATCAGGGTTTGTTGGTGGTTGGCGGGAGGATTTGGCTATTTGTGGATGCCCTTCTTTCTTCCTGGGGTTGGTTGTGCGTCCGTGGGGGGTCTGGTCTTTGGTTGAGGCCAAATTTGTGCCTGGCGACTATACTCTTGTGGAGGGTCATGTTCCTTCTTCCGAGGGGTGGCCTCTTTCTCCCCTTTGGTGGGTGAACCTTCCTCCTTTGTTGGTGAAGGCAGTTTCAGGATGGGTCGGCTTCTTTTCTTATCTTGGGCCCCTGCCTTCTTATGATTTTCATTTTTTGCCTGGGTGTTTGGAGACTTCCTTTTTTTCTGTGGGACTGTGTGGCAGATGGCATTTCCCTGATAGGATGAGCCTCATAACTATGTATTTTAGGGCTTCTGTTACCTTTGTTTGTTCTCAGTCCGTTTCACAGATTTATGGTAGTTTCTCAGCCCCTTCTTGGCCCCTATTCTCATCTCGTTTCCTTTTACTGCTTGGGGGTTTCGTAGCTTGTGTTTTTTCTGTTGGGATATCTAGTGGCTGTTTCAACCCTGACTGGGAGAGCTCTTTGTTTGTTTATCTGAGGTTTGCTTTGTTTGCTTTAGCTTCAGCTCTATCCCTTTGGCAGGAAAATACTGGTTTCTTTGTTTCTTGTCTCTCCTTGTTCCTTGAAGCGCTGTTCATTTTATTGGGAGAGGTGCTTCTGCCATGGAGTCCTTCGGGGCCTCTTTGGGGTGATTTCCTTTTTAGGATGGGGTTTGTGTGTCTTTGTTTATTTCTTCTGACCTCTAGGTTTTGTTGCAGCGGGGGTTTATCTGTCCCTCGCCTTCTTGGTTCCACGGCTTTGCTTTTCAAGCCACTTTCGGTGCATCCTTGGGTTATTTTGGTCTTTCCTATGGAGGTGGTCCTATCTTCTATTGAGGGGGAGATGGATGTGGCTGGAAGTGACTGTTCTCCTATAGAGGTGGAGTGAGATGCGGCTTTTTGTGCTTGGAAAAGCTGTTGGGGGACTATTGAAGCCCTGTTTTATGGTGGTTTGGGTTTTGATGGGAACCTACATGCTGCGCTCTTTTCTTTATCTTCTATGGAGGTGGAGATATTGATTTGGAAGCAGATCTTTGAGACTTTCAACCCCACGATCATTGACAGTTGCAGCTACGAGAAGTTGGGTTTTCTTTTCTATAGAGGTGGAAAAAACAAACAACTTTTGAAGGATACTATTGGAGCTTTATGCTTTTGTGTTTACCTTTCCTATAATTTTGGAAGGGGTGCTTTGCTGGACTTTGCTACTTCTGCTGGTGGAGCTTTGATCATGATTTGTACTGTGAAAAGTTGTATTGGGTTTAAGGCCCCTGTCAAAACCTTGTGTTATGGGCTGATGGTCTTGTCTATAACAATGGAGTGTAGTGGGTTGTTGGGCCTGACGAAGTCAAGATTCAAGTGATTTCTTGATGCTCTTCTTGGAAACCTACTGGCTGTTGGCTGGTTGTTGTCTTGTTGTGTCCTTGATTTGCTAATGGTTGTCTTTTAGTTTATCCTTTGTGCAGCTTGTTCGTCTTGGTGTGGGTCTGGGACCCCTGTAAGTCCTGATGGTTTCAGGTCCATTCAAAACCTATTGTTCATGGTTTCGGGTCCATTCAAAACCTTTTTTCCCCATCTATCAAAAACTAAGCTCATATTAACCCTTAAATTTTTAATGTCAACTCTTAATTTAGATCTAATTTATATTTAGTTTATATATTATGTTAGAGTCTAAATTATATTTTCTATATTTGATTACCTTATAATTATAATAATATTATAGATAAAATTATTATTATAAAATTTTATAAAAAGATGATTATACGAACAATACACTTAAAATAAAATATAAAAATAATATTTAATTATACAAATAAATATCATTATCATTCTATTTTAATAGATATTTTAATTTCAATTTCTATTATATAACTTTTCAAAGAAATTTGTTTGGAGTTAATAAATTGTTTGACCACATTTTAAATGCTAATGGTGGTGTAAATT
>VDFB02361727.1:0-18928 GCA_007258455.2 Sequoia sempervirens
AGCCACATGTTACATGAATAAAATAGCATAACAAACTTTCTATCCTTGTGAAGCTCATCATATTGCATGGACACCTAGCATAACACAAATTTCTAGCCAATGGATCTATGTAGCTCATGAGTGATCTATCATAATAGAAATTTTGATCCTTATGTGAGCACCACTTTTTCTAATATTATATTTCATAGATAGTATTTGAAATTTGACACAAATTTCAAGATTGAGATCTCTTTACCTTAACAATTCAAAACCTTTTTTGAGTACTAAACTTGTGCTTTTTGTTTTATTATGATTGTTATGTGTTTTCCTTCTGACTTTTGTGTGCTTTATTTGTGTATTGTCTTGAGTTTACATTGTGTTTGCATGTTGTTTGTATTATGTTTCATTTGTGTATTCATTGTGTTTTCTTTATTTATTTGCTTTTTATGCCTCATATTTTCATGTTTCATTGCACCACATGTGTGTGTTTGTTCCTTTATCTAGTATACATTGTAGTTCCATATGATCTTGAGCCTAGGGGCTAGTGCATCCCTTAGATTCAATGTTTTCTAGTGTGAGCATGAGATTAAGTTAATCCTCTCACTAAAGTGGGGACTAAATCTAGCACCATAAATTGTCACCCTTGACAATTTCACACTAGGTTTAGGTCCCCCCTATGTGCTTGGACCCATTTGTTTTCTTAATATTCCTATTTTAAGATCATATCTAGAAAATCAGAGTTCAATTGGGGATTATCAATTATTATATAACTTAATAACACTAAAATTCCCAAAATAGATTTGGAATAGGGCTCTAGAACCCTTGTCCACCCTATTTTGGCCCCAATTTAAATATTTCATTGTTGGTATCTTAATATTTAGAAATATGAATTCACTTGTTAGTCATCAAGAATTAATTTTGTTGGAATTAATTTTATTTATAAAAATAAAAGTCTTTTTCACCATTTGAATCCTCCATTTTTGAAGTGACAATTGAGCATTCTATAAATAAATCAAGAGTATAATTCATATGATTACTGTAGTTTTATTTATTTCAAGTATCATGATAGCAATGCATCAAATTTTCATGTGATTTTATTCATGTTTCATCTTCATTTTTGTGAGCACTAACACTTGCAGGATTTAAAATCAAGCATTTAATTCTCCTTGAAGTTGATCAGTATGATGACTAGATTCTATCAAGAAATGTAGATATGAGTGATAAGTTGCAACACTTTTCAATTTATCATTCTTTTATATATTTACCTCTACTAGACCTAGGGTAAGCACTCTTTCACATCATCATAGCCATTGTGGAGGTAGAAATACCAAAATTGGTTTTTACTTAGACAAGCCCCTATATTTCACAATCCTTTCTATCCTCTTTTGTGTGCAAGTGATAGATCTAAATAAAATTTGGAAAGGATTGAAGACCTAATTTCCCAATCAAACATTCAAGCTTCACATGTCAAAATATTAGGGAAAGTAGAATTAATAATCAATAGAGGAAGTTATAATATTAAGTATAGAAAGGAAGATACTATAGAATATGGTTACTGAGATATGATTCTTGATTCTTAAGGTCTACATTTCAAATTCTAGGGTGCCAATGCCCCTATCCAACTAGTTTTAGCTCATATTTATATGCTAGGTTCCTCTGTCTCTACGCTTTTCTCCTTTGTAACTATTTTCTATGTATTTATTATGTACTTTAAAATTGTAAAGTTTCCTATAGTTGCATAGTTAACCTAGATACACATTTGCATCTTCAAATTTAGTCAATTATTAATCAATCATTTAATCCCTAAATGAAAGAACCAAAACCCCGATCCACCATTTTGGCTCCTCCATTGAGGTTAGTAGCCAAGTGGGTGTTTATGATCATTTTGGTTCCTTCCATTACAATTTAGGAGGTGTGACTTAGATGCTAGATCCCATTTTCCTACATCACACCACACAATATCAACATACACATTTACATCCTGTTGTGTGAACCACCACATACACCACATTATATTTAAAGCAGGAAAGAGAATAATCTTTTCTATCATGTTAGTCTTAGAAACTAAGTCTCATCAAGATTATATATAATAATAATTAGATACTAATTCTTAACATAAAGGAAGCAAAAGTAAAAGTTATTTTAAAAAATATCATAGAAAAATGGGTATTTCAAGAATATGGTTAAATAAAGGAGCATTTTAGAATTGGAAGTGCATTTAGGGGGTTATTAATAATAGAATATTAGGTTGTAGAAATAGAAATAGAGGTATCATTTAATAACATATCAAAGCACATGAAATGTCATATGTTTGCATAGTGAATCCCTAGGAAAAATGTAAGGTAAAGATTGCACAGTATGGAACCTTTAATCTTAAATATACACACAATAATTGTAAAATTCTTAGCTCTAAATGAAATCTCACATGCCCTCCATTAATGTGTTATATATTCCTCCATTGTATATATTTCTTAGCCAACATGAGTGTTAGTTCATAAATAATTACCATAGATACTACATTGTGTATTTGCATCCTTGTGCCCCCCTTTCTAATTATGTAAAACATATATCCCACCACACATTAGTTTGATGTAAATAATATTTAAAATAAATTATTGTTGAACATTGGTTACCATTGATGTCAAAGGTTATTGGTAATGGCATTGATGTCAGAGGTTGTAATGATGCAGTAAGAAGTTTGATGAAAAAGGAGCTCTACGTGTCAAGATAAGCTTGTAATGGTACTTGAATTATCATTATATTCCCCTTGACTTATCATTTTGAGTTGAAAAATATTTTCAAAATATTTGCTAAAGCATGTTGTATTTCAAAAGTTCATTATGATCTATATTGGCAATTTTACTGTTAGGATACGAAATCAATAAATATATATTACTTTTTGCTAGTGTGTGGTTGTATATCTTCTATATTCTTGTAATATCATGCTTTCATTTATTCACTATGATATTGGTGGTCCAAAAGTCAGTATTGAGATTATTTTTAGACATAGAGATTTCTTTGGCAATACAATTATGGTCTGCATTTCTTTCATAAATGTATTTTTTCTCTATGGTTTTAGAGGATAGTATTTCTACACTAGTTCTATCATATTCTAGAGTTTCTAGAGGATATGTTTAGCATGCAAATAGATTGAAGTAATAAAAGGTTCTATGTGTCTATTTGTGAACATGGAGTCCATGGCTTGTGAAGTAATAGCTATTTGCATCAGAATTTAAATATTACGTGTGGTGCTGACATAAGACTTAAGTTTCTTGAGGTAGCACTCAATATCATATTATTTTGATAGAAACAAAATTTATTTTTGGATCAACCTATTACACATTTCATGAAATTTAAATTTAGGTCCACCTTATGTCATCCTGGCTATTTGCGGATCCTCAACCGATATAGAAGTTTATTAATGTAGTGTCATGTATATATTTAAAATTTTCAAGTGCATTGTAAGTGTGTGTATGAATGCGTGAATTATAATTACATCTATGTGAAGAAAAGTTGGTCATTGGTGCAAATTGATGAGAAGATGGTGAAGATAAAAGGGAGAGTGACATTTCAGTGTGTGTTTGTACAAAAGATCATAAGTAGTGAGGAAGAGTTTCATCTATAGCTCTGGTAGGTGTATGAGATTCATAGAAGATCTACAAGAATTATTCTTGCATTTTAGTAGGACCAGTATTTTGTCTATTGATCTAATTCTTATGGGGATTGGTGTATCCAATAGTTTGGTTCCTACAAAAAATAGGGTATTGGTGTCTTTGGTAGGTTGGTGCCTACTTCATATTGTAAAATTCACTTGTATATTGTTGCATTGTGAGGATGGATTTTGGTAGTAGATCCAAGCAAATATTCTCACCATGGTTTTTCCTGTCTTGGGTTTCAATTTATATCTAGTGTTCTCTTGTGTGCTTTATACTTTTATGTTTTAGTTTCTTATGTGAGCTTAGTTGTGAATAATAATACATTGTAATAATTATAGCATATTTAACAATTTAATTGATTAGATTTATTATTTCACCCTCACCCTTAATAGATTGTGGTCCCTTCAATTGGTATCAAAGCTAAGTTCCTTTGAAGAAGTTTAACAACTTAAGGTAGTTCTAGGATTGCACACTCAATTTCTCAAGAAGGATTTTCTAGAAAAAAAGCACCACTCTTTGATGGATCTAATTTTTCATTTTGGAAAGCTAGGATGGAGTCCTACTTGATGGATCTTGAAATGGATATTTGGATGTCAGTGATAAAGGGATATGAGATTCTAGAAAACCCTCCTAGGGATTAAGATTGAAAGAAGGCTTGTGAAATTAATGATAAGGAAAGGAATGCTATTTTATATGGTTTGACTAACTCTAAATTTGTGAAAGTGATGCAGTGCAAAAATGAAGCAAATATGGGATAAATTTCAAGCCATCTATGAAGGTGATGAAAAGTAAAGATGAGAAGTTGTAAACTCATAGATCTTAGTTTGAAAGTCTAAAGATGAAGGAAGATGAGAATTTTGACACATTCTTGCTCTAGGTTGATGAAGTTGTCAACTCTATCTTTGGTCTTTGTGATAAGTTGAAAGAAAAGAATTTTGTGAGAAAGGTGCTTAGATCTCTACCTAGAAGGTTTGATTCTAAAGTCATTGTAATTGAAGAAGATAGGGATTTGAATGCTTTGAAGATGATTGAATTACATGGATTTCTAACTTATTTTTAAATGAGATTTTAAATTGAATATACTATAAGAAAAGAGGATGCATTCAAAGTATCTAAGAAGCAAGTTGATCAAGATTTTGATATTGGATTACATCTAGAGGAAGAAATTTTTGCTAGGAAGCTACGAATGGTTTCTAGTAATTATAAAGGCAAGTTAACATTTAAATTATTTCATTGTGGTGAAGGAGGACATTTTATGGCCAAATGTCCCTATAACGATTCTAACAATGTTAAACAAAATTATGGAAATAACCATTTCAGAGAAAGAATAGAGGTTAGAGAAAACATAAGAGTTTCTACACTAATGAGGAAGAAGACTAATCCACTGGTGAAGAAGATGAAGATATCTCCAGAGATTAAAATGAAAAGTTTTTTTTCATGGCTTTGGAAACTACTAAAGAAATGCATAAATAGATTATGGAAACAATGAAGATGAAGTGGATCTGGTCGAAGAACTGCTATGTGTTAGATCAAGATACTAAGAAACATAATTGTAGAATTGAAGGCTAAAGAAAAGTTATCTCAGGATTTAGATAAAGAAAAAAGAATGATTGTTGATCTGAAGACTTAGATAGAAGAAGCAAAAATGATTGAAGTTCTTACCAAAATTTTTTTGTCAAGAGTATTGAAACTCCTGAATAGATATTGGGATTTTAGATATCTCCACATGACAAAACTAGAATTGGTTTTGATGAATAGAAGAATAGGGTGATAAAATATTTTGTCATGTCTATACCAAAAGTGACTAGTTTTGGAACTACAAAGCTGAAAAGGATCATTGCAAGTGATAAAAAAAATACATATAATGATGTATTTATCCAAGTTCAAAAGGAGAGAAGAAGATCTTGAATACAATGATGCAACACTAGGTTTAGTCATTCTTTTCTTGCTTATTGTTTTAATTGCAATAATTTTAGTCATAAGGCTATTTATTGTAGAAAATTTCCAATAAGAAGAAATAATTTTGTCGAAAATAATGTATTTACACCTCTATTTAATTTTAATATTATTTTCTACAAATGCAACAACTTTAGACACATTGCTAGAAACTATAGAAGCAGTTTTGTGAGTTCTCCTCTACTAAAAAGTTGAAGAAATGATCAGAAAGTAGGAATCATGAATTAGATAAAGTTTGGAAGAAGGTTTTAGAAGAGAAGAAATCAGAGAATTCAATGATTTCTCAAACTAATCTACATGCTTAGATGGAAAAGAACCTATGGATCATTGACAATGGATGTTCAAGCCACATGATTGGAGATAAGGGTAAGTTCATAAATTCCAAGAATTTTGAAGGATGTTTAGTGACTCTTGGAAATAATTTAGCTTCCAAAATTATCGATAAATGTACTATAAAGGAGGGGAACTAACTACTTCAAGACTCTAGGCCATGTGAGAGTCCTAAGCAATAGCTTCCCTAATCTACCTCAAGTTTTCTAAGTGAAGTAGGAAGGTTAAGATGTTAAGGTTGAAAAGGAAGATAAATTTCGGTGTTGCTATCCTTATGCTAAATTGAAAGTTTCATAGGGTCAAAAGAGCTAATTTTGAGGGTTCAATCTGATTCCTAGACAACTCACTATCTGAGGACAATAGCATAGACTATGGATTCCAGCATGATGCATTGGAATCTCATATGTCTGTTGGAATCCATACGGATAGAGGGTCTTAGGAATAGATTAAAACACTAGAAAATCAACTAACTTCCTAACTACTAAGGTATACTAAAAAAGTGTAAAATTGAAGTACAACAAGAAGAAGACTATGTCTAAACTAAGTTAAAATGGACAAAGAGAAGGTGAGAAAAGTAGACCTTTCTACCTGAGAGTCGTGTCTTCAAAGAGCTCGATGTGAAAAAACATACACACACAAGACTGAGGAAAATGTTGGGGTTGTTTGTAGAGGATTTCCTTAGTTAGTCCCTTGCTTTGGTCTTTCCACCTCCATGGATAGCCAAATAGCAATAACATATGGAAAATTATGTAGAAATAGAAAGTAAATAGTGCTAAAATAAATCACCAATACCAAGTATGCTACATAAATGCACAAAGTGATGCAAAGAGAAATGATAAAAGACAATATCACCTCCCCACCTATGAGAAATCAAGAAAAGTAGTGGGGGGAGAGATCTTGCAATCCCTCCAACAATAGCGTTGTCACAAAAAATAGAGTGTAGGAGGCAAGAACCAGCAACTTGCAGCCACAAGAGAGTGATGTAGAAGCTTGAGAATGTGAGAATGAATCCAAGAGTTTGTATAAAATGAAGTTGAATTAGGAGGAATGAAGAGATGATAATATAGGGAATTTGAATGAAAAAAAGGAGGCAAGAGACCCATTTCTCATCGGTCAAGGGAGGTAGAGATGTTACACTTCATCACCAATGGAGAAACGTAATGCCTCCATAGATTCTAGAGGTAGAAATCCTATCAGGATGGTAGCATGATGTGTAGAAATTTATGTGGTGCATGCACATCCCCAATAAGGATTCCTTCACTAACACCAAAATGAGTTTCCAAGTGATGAAGAAAGGTGGCAGACATGGAATTGCATCATCAAATTTTCATTTTCTAAGGTAGGGGTAAAAATTCACTCCATTACATTTTCCCCTACTTTAGTGAGCATGTGTCTTGATGCGAATCTGAGATAAAGTAGAAAGAGGTTGAAGATAATATACCTAAATTTTTGAGGAAGAATATCTTTGATCTAGTGCACCCAGACATGCAAGAGGTAGCTCTATAGGTGTGCGGTCCTATAGGGAAACCTTAATGAAAAAGAGAGAGAGATGGCTCCACAAGTACTCAATCCCTTAGAAAGTGAACAAAGGATCTACAGGTGCTTAGTCCCATAGAAGATCAACAAAAGATCTATAGGTGCTCAGTCTTGTAGAGGGAAAGTGCTTCATAGGTTCTTAATCTTATGAATGGGGACAATGCAAGTTATCAATCCTATGAGGCTTGATGTGAAATGACTCCCTAGGTGCTTGATCTTGAACAATTTGATGCAAAGGCCCCTACAGGTTCTCATTCTTTCAAGGAAATCTTAACGAGGTGCTTGATCCTCCAAGATTTATTGTAAAAGAAACTTCATAGGTGCTCAATCCTACAAAGAAACATGTTGAAATGTAGAGAAAACATGTCAGATAGAAAAAGATCAAACAAATAGACATGTCACAATGCAAGAAATTGAAGGAAGATTTTTCAAATGGGTCCCTTAGGAACCCTTCAAGATAGAAAGGGACCCACATAGAGAGACACTTTGTTTAAAAAGAATGAAATTTTTCATAATTGATTCTATTATCAAGGAATCCTTTTCTAAGATCTCTTCATCAAGGAATCCAATAAAAAGAATGGAATTTCTTAAAGGAAACTTTTCTAATTCTTTTTTTATGAGTTCACTTTTGAAAGATAAATTTCACTAAGGGAATCCTTGTTGAATGATGTAATTTTTGAAAAATGCAAAATTTTTAGTAAGGGATTTCTTGGGAACCAAATTCACCTTATTGAAAATCAAAGTAGTAACCCCCCTTACTTAGATGGTGCATGTGAAACAAAGGAACATGTGGCATCCTAAGGAAAGAAAGAAGAGGTAGTGATGTTGTGGCCCATGAGACATATTGAGATGTAAACATGGAAATGTTGGCATGCATGCAAGGTAAAGTACATAAGCACCACAACACCACAAAGAAAGAAAAACGAGAGGCAAAAAAATATTAAGACAAGAGACAACTAGAGATGAAGAAATGAAGAGATAGGGGGATATGGGAGTTCAGGGTCATATCAACTCTTATAGGTAACCTATGATGTATGTGAATGAAAGATCATCAATACCCAAAGTTCTCAAATTTGAAGAAGAGAACATGAAGACAAAATGGAAATAAAAAATTGGGTTAACATGGAAGGAAGGCCTAAATGCTCCCAACACTTTGCATCATCCACAATTGTCAAAAATCAAGATACAACATATAGAATAATTATGAAACATATAGAGGAATTTTATGATACATTTTTAGTCCTATATCCAAAGCACCTACAAGGGTGACAAGGGTCCTCGGGGAACACATAAAGAAAAGAACGTGGGAAATACAATACACACAAAAATCTAATCTATAGATAAAGAAGAGGTACCCCCGAGTCCTAATCAATCATGAAGTCATTATTCCCCCAATCTAGATCATTATATGGGAAGGGCAGACAAGATTGCAAGGGTGAGATAGTGAGGGGAGCACCCTTTGGATCTCCTATGAAAATAGATAAGGAAGAAGGCCTCTCAAGGTCTCCCTCACTCAACTCTTGTGAGGTGAAAGTCATTGATCTCGCAAAGATCCCTGACAAAGTCATTAGGTCATCCATCGAGTTAAACATGCACTTAACAAGAGTGCCATGTGTTAACTTGGTGGGAGAAGGAGTCACTTGAGATCCACCATTGACCTCATCAAGAGGGATAGTGATAAACTCAAGGGACATCAGGGCTACCTCTGTCACAAGGATGACACAAGCCAAAGAAGAAATCCCTTCCAAAGAAGGTGATCCATTATTCCAAGCTCCAATTGAAGCAAGGTTGGCCTCCAACTTATGCTTCAGTAGAGGATGCAAAATTGTCCCAAAAGAATCAGAAGGTGAGGAGGAAGAGGAAAGAGTTGCAGTCAACACCACCATGGTGTTCGACATGTCCACAAGTTGAGAAAAATGAGGGATGTCTGGAAGGGAAATTAGAAGAGGAGGATCCATTGAGGGAGTGATGAATACCTACACCCTTTTGGGGTGAGGGTCATCAATATTTGTTTGGGGAGCCAAGAGAAAAAAAAAGATGAGTGGAACTAAAGTAAAAGGAGTAGAAGAGGGAGCCACACCAAGAGGTGCCAAAATAGGAGTTGTTGGATCCCCTTCTCCCTTCTACAAGGAAGTTGTTCAGTTGACATAGCCTTTCTCTAAAATTTACACTCACACACAAGCTAGTTTCATCAGCTAAGACACCTAGAATTCATTTCCTAGAGGGGATAGGAGGCTCCTATTTAGCCATAGGAGTATCCATAGCCATTTCTAGTGGGAGAGAAACCCCTAGACAAGAGAAGAAGTAGGAAGCATGGGAGTAGAAATGATAGTAGGTGGAGAAGTAGACATAGGCACCTCAATAGCGAGCATCTTCCTATTTGCTACATGGCGGGTAAGAGTAGAAGGAGGCCGAGGCACAAGGGAAAATCCACAAGGTCCCTTCCCTTACCATAAACAATGGGACTAGGCACCATGGTCAAGACAAGAAGTTTGAACACTTGGTACTTGGATTTTCACCAAGTAGACACCATCAAGCTCCACATATGGGGCATGGGAGTAGAAGCTGAAGGCACCAGAGTAGGGTGAGAAGTGAAAGAGGATGGATTGGAAGAAGAAGAGGAAGGCTATTGGAAATGTGCAAGCTTCTCCTTCCCCTTTTGTTGAGAGGAGGTAGCTTGCTTTTGCATAGTCATGCAACCTTTGATAGAGATGGTGTAGGGAGAAGCATTGTAGGAAACCTTTGGTGTCACACTTCCCTAATATTATATTTGATATAGGAACAATATAATAAGTCTATCCTTATGGTAAAAAAAACTAAGGAAAAAAGTGATCTAATGAGTAGCCCCCATGTGACACTAGCGGTTTGTATCTAGTGTCGTGCACAACATACACAGATCCCTCATGAGAAAAATAGACACTTATGAATGAGTGAAGTGATTAAATTCATGGAAACTAGTGAGGGGATGCCTAGTTTCTCCCTAAATAAATCTAAATTTGGAATGATATCAAAAGGGGTATATATAGCCTTAGGACCTACCAATACCGAGAGGGTGATAAAACCAAGAGGAGGGATTGAGAGTCTATTATGTGTATGTATGGTGGTCTTCAACTTCTTGTATTCCTCCCTATGCAAAAATGTTATCAGCAAATTCTCTTCTTTTATAACATTTACATGTCTCATAGGGTCAACCAAGACACTAGTTACAATGTTCCTATTGATGCAAGTGGGAATGTACAAGGGGAAAGGATCTTTCTTCATAGGTAGATCCTATAATTTGAAATATATATAGTGATCAATTTGTAGGTTGGGTGGGAGGAATATGTGTAAATGAACCCATATTTATGTACTCTAATAGAAAAAACTCAGTGGAACCCAAAGGTTTGACAACTAATTTTGTAGAATGAGATGGAAATGGATCAATGTAAATTTGTAATTGGCTATTTTCCTTTTCCATAGATTTGTTAGCATTTTTCTTTTTCCCATCGAGATGAATAGTACCATCATCAATATGATCGTGGATCAAATGACACAAGTGCATGGATCTTTAGAAATCAAATCCATGGACTCAATGGTATTGGAAAAATGTGTGCTCATCATACTGGTTAGGGTAGGGCTCAATGAGAGGTTGAGGATTTGGAAAATTCAAGACTTTATCTTTTAATAATTTCTTTAAGATAGCATAATATGATTTGAATAGTTTTGTAAAGATCCTATTGTGTTTGAATCCCTTGTCATTTGTTGAAGAGACCACATTTGCAACTATATTTTTTTTGCTAGAGATTGACACTATAGACCTACCCTCAGAATGAAAGCACCCCAAACTAAGAAACTTTCTACTAATATTCTAGTAATGCAACACATAGATGTGCAAAAGAAGGATATTTCATTAGGGAAAATTTCTCCTGCCAAGATCTCTACAAGTTCCCAATGAAAAACTTCTAGACATTCGATTCGGGAAAGGGGTAAAAAATTTATGAGAATAATACTTGATAATGAGCTATGAAATTAGTTATATTTTCATGTTCTCCCTACTTACATCAAAAAAGATTCGAGAAGGCCATCTTTGGCCTAATTTTTTCTTGGAACTATCTTAGAAACTAATTCACAAGCTAATCAAATGAGAGTTTGGAATTGTCAAGTAAGGAATAGTACCATTCAAGGGTTGTATCCTTAAGATACCTAGGAAATAATTTAGCCATCAACACATCATGGTGGAAGAAATTTGTACACATGACATTGAATGCAGAAACATGTGTTTATAGATCTCTCTTATCACCATACTTCTCAAACTTTGGAATCTCCATTTGTTAAGGAATAGGAGTATATATAATCACTATTAACAAAGGAGTATGATGAAAAAAGTGTTGAAAGATGGGTTAGGAGGTAGCCTGGGAAAAGCTCACTAATTGGTTCTACATATAGCCTGTGTTTTGCAACAATTCATTCAAAATAGGATCAGACAATGAGACATGACTAGCAAAACCACAACCAGAATCATCATGACTACTAGACCCACTAGCCTCCTTTCCAAAAGGAACCCAACCGCCCAAGCTAACATTGGCCTCGGGGTTACAATTGAGAGAATTAGGACTAATGAAGCTAAATCCCAAAGTAGACTTGTTTACTTTGATGATGGGAGGCACTTCAGGAATGGAAATAGAATGGAATGTTTCAGCCATGTTCACTGACACCCTAATCATTATGATTTCTATTTATCTCTCAGTGGTCTTAGGCTGAGGTCCTTAAACAACACTCAATCTATGGTTGTATGATGGGACATGAGTTTCCATTATGTCAGTAAGGCCTCAAAAAAATTCTAAACCTACCCAATCCTTATCCAACATCTATCTAATCTCATTAACCAACCTAGCATCCCTAGTCATGATCTTTTCTTTCCCAAATTAGTTCCTGAATTCTAGAGGCCTTTGATCTATGGAAAGAAGTTTCTCAACATGGATCATGAGAGCTTCATCTTCCTCCACAAATGAGGCAATAGGAGAAACAAGAGGATTAAGGACATGTGTGGTTTCTTTGAAGAAATTCATATCTATTCTTGAAACCATCTCATCAAAAGTGGAAGTCATGGTGACCTTCGTAAAATCCATCTCTAAGTGTCACACACTTCTTCTTACAACATGCCTGGAGGTCATAGAATGAGTTGTAAATATCATAAAGATTTACAACACAAAATTCTATAACACACCTCAAACACGAGATAAGAAGTCTTGAAACAAGGAAACATATTCAAGAGGTTCACGTTGAGTTCACCAAAATGTAGAGGAGGGGGACTAGCTTCTTCAAGACTCTAGGTCATAGGAGAGTCCTCAAAAAAAGGTTCCCCTAATTTACCTCAAGTTTGCTAAGAAAAATAGGAAGGTTAAGATGTTAAGGTTGAAAAGGAAGAGAAATTTTGGTGTTTCTATCCTTCTACACACTTACTATTTATAGTAAGTCATTCAACTAGGGTTACTATTTATAGCAGGGCACCTAAATGTGATTTATTGGTAGTGTTGATTTTGGAATTATTATTAAAGGTTAATGTAATAATAACTAATATTATAAAGTTATACTATTATGTTATAATTGCACTTTATAACTTAAGGATTCATTAGTCATTAAAAGGGGGCCATCTTAATTAATTACTTGGGAGCCAGTTTCAAGGAAATATTTTAGTGATGCTAAAGTGTGAACTTAATAATATTTTAAATAATTTAAAAAGGAAAAAGGGAGGGAATTGACCTATTGAGGAATTATTTTAAGGATATAAATAATAAATTGAGGTATTCATTGTGCATTTGACTTTGTTTAGTGTGAGTTCTTGGGATTTCAGCTTCAGACCAAGGGTTTCAGCATTTCAGCATTTGAGAACAAAAACTTTTCATTGTTTGTACAATTTTAAGGCTATGAAAGACTATATGATATTATTGATTGAGTGTGGGCTTCATCCAAGAGTCCAATCTAAGCATAAAAGAGATGGTTGTTTCGAAGGGTTTGAAGACAATTTTGATATCATTGGAGATCATTTTTAGATTGTGCCTGATAGTGCAGATTTGAGAATATATACGAAAGGATGATTTTTTGGAGAAAGAATTTCCATATTTCATAAGTAATTCCCTATCTTGGAAGGAATTCAATTTCTTATCCTTTCTATCTAGAAATTTGTGGGGTTTTGGAGAATTTCCTAGCACCGCAATCAGGGATTAGATTCTATATATGGTGGCACATTTTTTATAAGATACTCAAGTGCTACAAATAAGAAGAGTAATCTAGTTCAAGATTGGAAGTTACTTGCATGGGAAAATCTAGGGGCGTATTCCAACAAGGTGTATAGCTTTTATTTTTGAAGAATAGAAGCATAAAAAAGTTTGATTTCTTCTAGGAAAGAGATGTAGGCCATCAAGGAACTAGGGCGTTGCATCAAAGAAGCATTTGACACTACTGGCATCTTCTATCAAATCAAAATTACTAGGTTCTCATAAATTTTGTAATCCTTACATTTTGGTGGGTTGTTGGACTATACAAAAATTGTCATCGCTTTGGAAACCATGTTGTAATTTTTGTCTTAGTGGCTTTGCATGATCAAAACATCTTGTATTGTTGGGTCTTTTACTGAGGTTGTCTAAATTGATAAATAATCTAAACTCAAAAACATACCAACATTGTATTTAGTGGTCAATGGAGTCTTTTGGTTGCACACCAATAGTTTTTCAAAATGCCTATTTGATCATATTGTTTATTTTTATGAGAAAACAAATAAAAGATATTGCATTTCATTTCTATTCATTGGACAGTTTTTTAAGCATCACTTCAAGGAACTCTAATTACAATTTTCATACATTAAAACCCATTCCAAGCAAACTGAAACTCAATACCAGCGAGGATGAGACTGTAAGAAAAAGTGTTATGAAAATTTCCTAGAGGCAAAGACCCAAAGTTTATGAACTGAATAAGTCAGGGTTCTTACAATGGTATCAAATCCAAGATTCTACCAACTTGTTGGGTGCATTATTCAGATGATGTAAGAACATAAACTGGAGCCTCTCAGTGAAGAAGAAAATTTTGGGAAGTTTATGGGAATTATACATCATCAAGGGAACATTTTTGTACTCATATATCTTTTGTTGATTGCATGGATCTTAGTATCAAGTATGATAGGAGATTGCAGAGGAAAAATTAAATTATGTGTGGAAAACTCTACATGGTAGGTATAAAACTTAATGGCTCCTCTCTATCAAAAGAAGTGATTTTGAGAATTTTGGAAGAGGCTAAAGGTTGTTTATCTAAAATCATTCAATCACCTTCTAAGGTGATGAGTACAACTTTGTCTCCATTGGTGCACTCGTTGGTTAAGCTAGAGTTGATGAGACATCAGGATGAAGTAAGATTGACAATTGTCACCTACATAAGTGAAATTATGAGGATTATAGTTCCCGAAGTTATGCATGATGATGATAAAATGAAAGAGGGTATGTGCAAGTTCATGATGGGCCAAAAAGTGGCAATATGATGGGTAAGTGTAGGGTATGTGGCTGATGACATTTTTTTTTACGCAAAATTGATGAAGCGAAAAGGGTTTTTGAAGGAGGTTCTCAGCTTTCCACCAATATAAATTATGCTTTACTTTGAATTTAATAAATAATTATTATTCATTTTCTATTTGAATTATGACTAAAGTCAAGATTAATAGGCTGATTGAAAAATATATATAGCTTTCAAAGGGTATCACATTTTTAGAATCCAAAACATGTGTCACATTCTATGTTTTGCATACTATAGGATTAAAAACTAAAAAATTGAATTTCATGAATTTTTTACCAAGTTAAGGTGGTCAAACATACGATTTTTTTATATTTCTTAAAATTTGTAATAAAAAATTCATAATTAATTATTTATTTGAAAACAATTTACAAAAAAATATGCATCACATTGGGACATGAGTCCTCTACATATATCTAAAATATTATAAAAAAATATTATCATTTTATTGTGGTTAGGGTGGTCAGATAGACACCTACTTCTTACTTTTTCCCTAAAATTTAAGTACTACTGCATTGAAATTTCAAATTTTCACCAAATAGATTTAAAAAAAAAATAAACCTAGTAGTTTAGAAACTACATTCAATTTGCTATAGATTCTATTCTTACATATTTTTGAAATAATATAGATAAATTATTCAAATTTTTACGTCAAGTTTCCTAACTTTGATTTTTCTAAAAAAATTTCCACTTAAGGGCCTAATTTTTCCATGATGATCTTGCACATACCCAAGAGGTTATGCAATTGATTGTTGAAAGCTTCAATGGGTTAGGTGACATCAAAAGCCCTACATTCAATAAGAGTCTCAAAATTCTTAAGTTTATGGCACAAGTGCATTCATGTGTTCTCATGTTTAATTATAATGGTTCCATTCTCCAATTGTTTAATTGCTTCATATGAGTAATTAGGAAATGCCATTCAAACAAGGTGAAGACAGATATGTTTGACATCCTGTCCATAATCCTAGATGAAGATGAAGATGTTTGCAAATAGTTGTAATATGATTTGTTAGTCATTTGGAGAAGAGATAAGCATGTTTCATCTATAGCTTATGGAATCACAAGTAGATTGGTTGTGTAGAATATTAAGAAGTTCAAGGAGCAATTGACTGCAGGAGAGTTGATCTCATTTGGGTTACAGGTTCCACTTTCTTTTCAAGAGAATAGCATGCCATCATCTATTGGATCAACTAAGTTTTGTGGTGAGTACAAAGAGAAGGAAAAGCACTCTTGTGTTGGGACACCTGATAAGTGCATTGATGATGATGGAATTAGCGATTTCTTAATTCCAAATCAAAATTTGAGCATACAAGACTTTGTAAAAAATGAGTTTTAGGCACAATTATAAGCTTCTCCATGTGGAATATAAGCTAGCCATATACCCCATATTCCACATAGTTTGAGGAACTAGTTAAAGGTGAATGAGTATGGGATTGTGGAAGTATTATCTCATCACAATAAAATGCATAAATTGATTGAGAATCATCTTTGGAGGGTTCAATTAGAAGGAAAACAAAAGGGAATTTATGTAGAGTCTTCTTATTATCTATAGGAAATCAAAGAAGGTATGGGAACATTGAAAATAAATTATTTATACCTTCTTTCAGATTGGAATCACCTTCTCAACCTCATTGAGGTCTATTCAGATGCTTTAAGAAAGAAGAAACATGAGGTAGATAAGCTCTCTCATGAGCTTATGGTTACTAGTAATTCCTTGAGGAGTTCTCAGTTGGCCCTTCAAGAATCATAGATTCATGTTGATGAGCTCTACTTAGAATTATTTTTTTCTTGAGATTCATCATGCACAACAGAGACTCAATCATCTATGGTAGCTAGGGAAGAGGATGAGGTGAACAACATGATTGTTCACACTCAAGATATAGGTACAGCGTCTCTTGTGTTGGATAAGTGAGAGAAGATAGTTGGTGATGCATGCATCAATCTTGACCTTGAAAGGTCTATGTGCGAGTGGCCAATTAATTTTATTCTATGGTTTGGAGTTAGGTGTGAGGACAGTTGTATTCTAGCTTTACCTCATACTTAATTGGTTGAAGTCAGTACTACTTTGATGGTAGCAACAGTTGAGGTGGGTAGATGGAGTTGGGATTGACACCTTGGGGTTAGGGGATGGATTGATGATGAGTTTTTGTTAACCCTTGGAAGTAGTGATACCTTTTTTTGTATCATGGACTTGATCGGCGGGCTACATGGTGTTGTCCATATTCATACCAGTAGCTTGACTGACATGGGTATATGTTTCTATGTACCTAGGTTGGGAATCTTCCTCATTAGTAGGAGACCACTCAGTGTGGAATGGTTTGAGAATGATACAGAAATATCAATCATGGGTAAAAATTCAAGTGGTATTGGATATTGGAGCACCAAGCTTTACTTCAAAACTTGGGAGATTGACCTTGGACCATTTTATCGAAAGGAGATGTTTTCTTCTAAGTCTTGTATGTTGGACTTGAATATTATTCCAACATATTTCTAGGCAGTAGATGGAATTCATGATGGTACTCTTTCCACTCCTGATAGTGATTCAGGACACTTCTAGTTGCTATCTGATAGAGGCCTTGTTGACAGGTTTGCATGAGGTTGTGATTACATTATTGTAAGACCAACTCATCCAGTTGTGAGTTGTGAGTCTTCTTCTAATGATGGTAGTGAAGGATGGAGTACTCTTGACTATTTAGGTTTTCCATTAGATCAGTCAAGGGAGTTCCACCTCAATTGCATCTTGAGGTGTGCTCATCAGTTTTCATTCAGTCCATATACACAAGATTTATTTATGTAGAGAGATGGGTTGAATAAGGGATGTTCATATTTACTCTAGTGTGATATGTTTAAGATCTTAAATGATGAGCCCAAGTTTGACAGGTCTCTCACTTTGAGTTCTCCAATTGAGAGTTTCCAGTTGCAATAGTTTGAGACTTGGACTCTATGGGATTACTTGCAAGATCAAAGGTTGGATTACCATCATGCTAGTGTGTACTTGATAGAGTTTACTACTTCTAGGTTTCAATGGGAGACAGGGCTTCCCAGAGGTTGTTGTGGTAGCAAGCATGGTGGGACAATTGGATATCACATCCATGAGGGTTTAGCGAAGGTTATGGAGAGGTGTTGTGTAGTAGATGCTTCTAGATATTCTTACTTCTTTATGATGGATGGATGTGAGTACAATTTATATTGGGATCTAGGCGATGAAAAAGTTAGCACTGTAGTTTGGATGGGTCCCATTGGTTTGCTTCACCATTTCTAGCATGGTGAAGTTGAGATTAGAGGTGAGCAACGGAAGTATGAGAGTTTTATTCCTAGAATACTTTTGTTCTAGATTTGGGATATAGGTATATTTTGTTGGAAACTCTCTAATGTGTAGTGGGATCCTTTGTGTGCATAGGGGTTCTAGTCAAGGTTCATTGGTGGGTATTGCAGAAGGTACATGGTGTGGATTTCTCACAACTTCGCATTCAGTTCACATGTACATGAGTTGAGTTTGATGCATATTTTTAGTGTGCATGGGTCAGACAGTTGGTTTGTTGTATCTCTTTTCACAATTGAGTTTATGTCAGTACTGCAAAAGTTCTATTCTTGTGTGGGACATTACATAGTCCTCTTTTGTACCTCTAGTGGAGAGGTGTTTCTTGTAGTAGATATTGCTTGGGGACAAGCAATTTTAGGGAGAGTGGACTGTAATGTCCCCATTTTCACAAGCATTGGGGTTTGGAGGACCAGCCTATCATTTGACACTCCTAGGCTAATGTAGATGGTTAGAGGGTCCTATTTGGTAGATATCAGAGTGCTCTCTTCTCTTGAACTCAATTTGGTTGAGGATTGGCCTTTGTTGAATCATTTTCACACAATTACTATTTATAGTAATTCATTCAACTAGGGTTACTATTTATAGCAGGGCACCTAAATGTAATTTATTG
>VDFB02361727.1:19028-37101 GCA_007258455.2 Sequoia sempervirens
TTGGAAACTAGACTCAAAATCCTAAATTTCATATTACAATTTTTTTTAAAGATTTGATTGGTAAGTGCTTTAAATTTTAGTCCAAAAATGACAAATTTTGTAAATAAGGAAAAACACTTCCACTTTTTGAACATTTTCTAAACCTGAATTCTTGCACATGACCTAATTAATTCAAAGAACACATCATTATTTTGAAGCACTCAAACATTTTGATAGTTCTTTACAAAAAATAACACAATTACATATACTAAATTGTTAGAAAGCAATGCATATAAATGGGGAACAAATTTGGAAAAAAAAACTTAAAGATACTACTATGACTAAAATCTGATCCAAAAAAATCTAGATAGTGGTGTTGATGAAGGGTACACAATCTACTAAGAGGGGGGTGAATCATAGATCAAATTTGTTTAAAAAAACTTACTTCAACATGTATATTCAAACATGAAACAAAAACCAAAACAACTACTATCAACCAATCAATCATAAAAGAAAAGATTCACGCAATGAATGTAAGATATACATGGAAACCCAAAATTGGAAAAACCATGGTGAGAAGAGCTTCTTGGAACTACTATTCAAATATAGCCTCACAAAATAATGAATAAGATACAATTATGAAGTAGGAACCAACCTACCAGAGACACCAATCCCCTATTATATTTGTAGACGCCAACCTATTATAGACACAATCCCCTATACAAATATTTCAGCAACAAATCAATGAGTAAAACACTAGTTTTACCAAATTACAAAGATAAATCTTATGGAACTTCAATTTTTATTACATATCTTATACATGATCCAATCTTGGTTTAGATACACTCCTACACCCCCTATGATCTTCTAATGTGACACACAATTATCAAGATGCAACTTAGATTAAATAAAACTTGCTCACTCAACTACTCTCATGCTTACTCACTTCCATACACTCAATCAAACATACATCCATAGATATCATGTGAACTAAGATCTAAATTATTTACAAGATATTACATTAACATCAATACATCTTATCTATGGATATGCAATTAACCAAGATGACATAAAATGGACCTAAATTCAAATCCCATGAAATGTGTAATTGGTAGGTCCTAAAAAATTTGTTGCTATTAAATCAACATGATGTCATACACTTGCATAGGGTCCTTAATTAGGACCTATTTTAACTCATTCAAAAATTGAATGTCACATTCTACTAGCCATTGTCACACAATTCTTGAAACAAACATGTCCAAATGTGTAAATAGGTCAGGTTAAATATCCCACACATAACTCCACAAGAAGAACACTCCTTGAAATTCTAAATGAGGACTTAGCTAGTCCCAATGGTCATCCACACACTATCTCTGAATGACACAAGCTACAAACCTCTATCACATCATTATGAAACACCAAATGGTTAACTGATAAGCATAGTGCTCCTTTTGTCACTTCATTCTTTTTGCATAATGAAAATAATTTCCAAAAACTCTGGAATATGATAGAATATGTCTAGACATCCTATCCATTCAAACCACATAGCCAAATTCACATCTAGAAGAGAATACTAAACATAATTGTATTGCTAGAGAAATATCTTTTCCTTGAGTAACCGACTAGAAATATTTTGGATCAGACTTCTAGATTACTTCTATCAACATGAATAGATACAAGCATGATATTGCAAGAACACTCTAAGCAATAAGATTTATTGTTCTCAAAATGCAACTGATAATGATAATCGAGTACAATTAGATTTAGTGTTTAGCTAGCATTCCACCTTAGACAATAGTGAGCATTACTTTTCATCAAGGACATTAATCCTTGATATCTCCACCTTTGAAATCAATAGAAAAGGTCAACTATTCTCCACACAATTCAAAAACTTGTTTCCGAGATAGACTCTTCCTAAGTCCATACTGCACTACTTTTGAAACATTCCACAAGACCACCAAGCCTTCTTGTGGTAGGGAGTTAACATTCTCCCTCAACTTGTATCATATCATATTACTTCTAATATGCTCTTCAATACCACCAAGCATTCTTGCGTGAAGGAGTTAACACTCCCCCTCAACCTATACTTTCATCTTGATTCAAGAGGAGGGAGTGAAAACTCCCAAATTCTTTCAAAGATACTAAAAAATATCCTTACGAATTGGTTTTGTGAAAATATGATGTAGAGCCAAGGGAGAAATAAAAAACCTTGACACACTTATTCAACTATATGTCTTTTTGTAACATTATCCAACTCAAACATTTGAGATAAGGGTTCCAAACTCAGTCAAGTTCTTCAAAACACTCTTAACCATTAATCAAGATCAACTCCCTTTATAAATTCTTTCAATGGAACGTGATGGTTACAAATACAAACTTTATCAAGTTAGAAGAACAATAAAAACATATGTTACCTCTATTTGAGTGAAAATAACAAACAAAGGCTTCCACAATATCTACCTTTTCATTTTACCATATGATTTTCCTCAATGTGAAAGCAAGACATTTACATCCATAACCCTCCACCAAGCACCAAATTTTGATTCCAAAATAAATACAATTCTTTCAACATGTGGAATAGTCTCAAAAGACCTAATTCAATATGTACAATCTCTTTCCAAACCCAATAACTCAATTAGGATGTGGTTCTTTCATTACTCTGCCCTATTCCAAGTAGGTCTATCAGAGATCTATCAGAGCTTTTCTTCAAACACAGACCGTCAACACTGACTGTAAACAAATTTTAAGATGCCCCTTGATGTGCCTCAAAACATATCCAAAGTTAAGCATATTTTTCTTTGAGAACATGGATCAAACAAGGCTATAATGCTTCTAAAATAGGCCTAAATAGGCTACAACACAGACAAGGTTTATTGTATTTACTACCTCCAAGATTGATTTCCTCTAATCACTAATTGGAACACATCATTTTTGTTCTGCTAAAGCTTGCTAGTCCATAAGATTCCAATTTTGATGCATATCTTTATAAACCCTAGGTTAAGTTTCCCTTGAAAGCTCTATTTCAGACTATATACTCAAAAATTATAGTCAAAATTTTAATCCACAAGACTTCAAATATTTTTAGCCTTGACTCAAACCTTTTGAATATGAAAATATATACTTAGAAGGACAATATGACCAGAAGCTAGAGGTTTTTACCAACAACTGAATGAGAAACATAATTTTCTTATCTCATTGTTAGCCCTAATGAGGGTTTTAGGCTGTATTCACAAAATTTACAATATCTTCTTCTAATGAAAACCAAATTGCATGAAACTAAGTGGAAACAGAAGGTGATTGAAATTACCAACACTTAAAAATAATTTTGCATCAGTTCCAACCTGTATAGTTCCTTACAAGTCTTGGAAACAACAAATTTCTATAGATAATGCCTAAAAAGAATATTTTTATTCATTCCAACTCAATCCTATAGCCACACTTGAAGTTTCAAAAGTTACAAAATCCTTTTTAAAGGAAATACAACTAACTTTTAGCCTACCAACTACCTCCTAATGCCTAAAACCACCTATGACCCTTCGACAACCTTTACATAATCATGCAACTTTGTTAACAATTGTTGATAGATTTACATTTGTTTTCATTTTTGCACTTTTGGACTTAAGAAACATCAAATGACCTCAAATATAGGAAACATGACTCTAATAACATGATTCAAAAAATAAATTTGGATCAAATTTTGAAACATTGCTTCATAGAGACCTAATTTTGCCAAGGTGCTCCTGCACCAAACTCCTGCCAAGAAAAGAATCCAAGTCCACTTGGATTGTTGTCAACATGTCTTCCATTCTCTGTATGCCCTGCCTCAAATTGGAATTTACTTTAACCAAAGTTGTTTTCACCTTAGGTTTAAACTTGTCCATGTAAATCAGCATCCTACCTTGCTCACCAACTGAAATTAGGTTCTTTATGCTTCGATGCTTCTCAATATCATGCCTCTCCTTTTGTCCCTTAACGTACAAGTTGTTTCTTGTCCAAAAGATTAGTATAATAAAGAAATGAAACATGTATTTTATCACCATACCTCCATCATCCTTCAATTCCTTATAGATCTCCAAGGCCAATTCATTCACAATCTTCTCTTTATCCAATCTTGTCACTAATCCAAGGTATCCAACATCTAAAATCAAGTCTATGATCTTTGTCATATCTTCATCTTTATGCTTGGAAACATCTAGAATATCTTTTTCTTCATCAATGAATTCTTCATGTGCATCTTCATATGCTTCTCCTTCCTCTTTCAACTTTTTGTGTCTTCTTCTTTTCACAATCTTCTTTATAGTCCATAAAAATTTCTTGTTTACCTTCAAGTTCCAACTTTTTCATCTCCTCAATAATCTTCCCCATCTTCTTCATGGACTCTTGGAACTCTTCTTCAAGTTTTTTCAATTCTTTCTTTAACTCAACAATCTCTCTATCCATGTTTTCTTGTCTCTTCTTCTTTTTTCTCTCTTCCTCTACCTACAAATGCCTCTTCAAATTTTCCATCTTTACAAGCAATATTCCTCCTTGCTTCATAACTCTCTACCTCACCTAGGTGTATCCACTTTGGTCTCCCTAGTCTCTTGGACTTTCTCACTGCACCAACCAACACAAACCACAAAAAAACTCACCAACCCACATCTTTCCTGGGCTTTGATACCAAAATTGATGTAGAGCCAAGAGAGAAATAAAAAACCTTGACACACTTATTCAACTATATTTCTTTTTGTAACATTATTCAACTCAAACATTTGAGATAAGGGTTCCATACTCAGTCAAGTTCTCCAAAACACTCTTAACCATTAATCATGATCAACTCCCTTTATAACTTCTTTCAATGGAACATGATGTTTACAAATAAAAACTTTATCTTTAGAAGCACAATCAAAACATATGGTACCTTTATTTGAGTCAAAATAACAAACAAAGGCTTCAACAATATCTGTTTTTTCATTTTACCATATGACTATCCTCAATGTGAAATCAAAACCCTTACATTCATAGCCCTCCACCAAGCACCAACTTTTGATTCCAAAACACATACAATTCTTTCAACATGTAGAATAGTCTCAAAATACCTAATTCAATATGTACAAACTCTTTCCAAACCCAAGAACTCAATTAGGATGTGGTTCTTTCATTACTTTTCCCTATTCCAAGTAGGTATACCAAAGGTTTGTCAAAGATTTTCTTCAAACATAGACCCTCAACACTGACTCTAAAATTTTTTGAAGATGCCCCTTGATGTGCCTCAAAACATATCCAAAGTTAAGCATATTTTGTCTTTGAGAACATGGATCAAACAAGGCTATAACACTGCTAAAACATGCTTAAATAGGCTACAACACATACAAGGTTTATTGTATTTACTACCTCCAAGCTTGATTTCCCCTGATCACCAATTGGAACACATCATTTTTGGTCTGCTAAAGCTTGCTAGTCCATAAGATTCCAATTTCCATGCATATCTTTATAAACACTAGGTTAAGTTTCCCTTGAAAGTTTTGTTTCAAACTATATACTTAGAAATTACAGTCAAAATTTTAATCCACAACAATTCAAATATTTTTAGCCTTGACTCAAACCTTTTGAATATGAAAATATATACTTAGAAGGACAATATCACCAAAAACCAGAGGTTATTACCAACAAATGAATGGGAAACATAATTTTCTTATCCCACTGTTAACCCTAATGAGGGTTTCAGGTTGTATTCATAAAATTTACAATATCTTCTTCTAATGAAAACCAAATTGCATGAAACTAAGTGGAAATGGAAGGTGATTGAAATTACCAACACTTAAAAATAAGTTTGCATCAGTTACAACCCGTATAGTTCCTTACTAGTCCTGGAAACAACAAATTTCTATAGATAATGCCTAAAAACAATATTTTTATTCATTCCAACTCAATCCTACAACCACACTTGAAGTTTCAAAAGTTACAAAATCCTTTTTAAAGTAAATACAACTAACTTTTAGCCTACCAACTACCTCCTAATGCATAAAACCACCTATGACCCTTCAAAAAACTTTACATAATCATGCAACTTTGTTAACAATTGTTGACAACTTTACATTTTGTTTTCATTTTTGCACTTTTGGGCTTAATAAACATCAAATGACCTCAAATATAGGAAACATGACTCTAATAACATGATTTACAAAATAACTTTGAATCAAATTTCAAAACATTGCTTCATAGAGACCTAATTTTTCCAAGGTGCTCCTGCACCAAAATATCTACAATTTTCTCCTTGGTTTCAACATACTCCAACTTTCTCCCTCAGAATATGATACTTGTTTACATTATTCTTTATCTTTGAGTGCATTACCAAATTCCTATTGTAGACACCTAAATTTGACCACTTATATTTGATCAAATTTATCCCTTTTCATCTAAATCCTCTTATCCACATTAATTAAATAATACTGCTATTATTTAATTAATACCCTAAAGTTCTCTAAGTCCCTAAGGTATTTAAAATATCAATTAAATACTTTATTTCCCTTACCTGTTCTATCCCATAAATTAAATAAATAAATCTTATTTACTTATTTAATATCTCAAATGTCACATCCTCCACTTTTTCCTAATCCTAATCACAATCCTAATCCTCACCTAACCTACTCACTAATTGGATGCACACACTTAATCCATGATTAAGTGGATCAAACCCTACCCATCACATCAATCGCATGAAATTGTACCCTCAAGGGTACAATAGCCTTCTCAAGCCCTCTCCTTGCACCACTGGGCACAATTTGATGGCTTGAGATATCTTAAAGAATCTCATCCATTGATCTCTATCAATAAAGCTTGACCATTCATCCATTATCATCCCAAAATCTATTTACCCGAACACTTCAGCATTTTCATCTCTATCACCCATTTTTCACTAGATCGTCGTGATGTTTCCAAAATTTTGAGTGAGCACACAATCCATCATGCATCACAAAAACATCTACATAATAGGATGCTTTGTACATTGTATTGAACTCCTCATCACCCTATCTTGAGTGTTCTTGTTTTTGGTCATTTTATTCATTTTGTTGCATTTTTAGTAGATTAAAAACACTACACATAATTCTGGCATGCTCGGTGGGACCCACATCATGGGTCTACTTTACTTTTTCCTATTAGTTGAATTTTGTAGGTTTGGATTTCACATGCAAGGGAAAATATGACCTTGATAGGCAATTTTTCTCAATACAAAGGTGAAAATGCTTTGAAGATAGGAAAACTCACTCCTACCTTTATAGCAAAGGGGTGGACTTGCATCTAACCAATCAAATTTCTAATCACAGAGGTGAATCTACATAAGACCACCTAAATAGGTGAAGTTGTTGAGTACAGAGGTGAACATGCACGAGTTACAGAGGTGCAATCATATACGCCCCTCCACCTAATAGGTGATTGTGATTTCACCTATATCCCAGAACAAGCAAAATTGAATCTATAATAAAGGAAAATTCATCTCCCATAGAGGTGAATATGTGGTAGTCCCAAACCTTAAATTTTTCAATTTGAGCTGTGATTTGCTTTTGGTTTTGGGGGTACTAATTTGGTAACTATTTTCTCGATGATTGTGGAATTTAACTAACACTTTTTGTAGCTTGTTCCCCAATGTTTATCCAAGATCAAAGGTCAAAACTACTAAAATGTGTGTGCAATATGAGCGGTCAAAGCCTTTAGTTAGCTATCTATTGTTTTTTATACTAATTTAGGCACACGTAGAATTAATTAAAGGTTCAATTAACTTGTTTTTCATGTTTGGGGGTGAATTTTTTATGTATCCACTCCCCTTGCACCTTTCAATGATCCTAGGTGATGAGAAATCACAATTCATTCCAATCTAGTGTAGTCTACCGAGGAAGTGCTAGTGCATCTAAGCTCTCCCCTTGTACTACATGCAAGCTTGGGGACCAGCCAAAACATCTAGTGTTTCCTTCCTTTAGTGGGAACTTCCTGGGATTTGATCACCCGGGGGATGATTCCAACCATGTGTTATTGGCAGGGTATATAAAGGGGGGAGAACTAAAGTTGTACCCCAATCTAGTCATGTCATGTTTAGCAAAGTGTTGAAGCTAGGGTGATGCCTAGATAATATTTGTAGGGTTGCTCCGAGTTTTTAGTACCTTGCTAGGGCTCCCAACTCACACTTTTGACAGGCTGGTGTTCACGGTTATGCCTCATGTACCTTAGCGTATATCAAGGATGCATGAGATATCTGTGTTCATCCTAAATAGAGACCCTTGTTTTAGCCACGTCTTGGTGTAGTGCAAGGGATGTGCATGGTACCCCAAAGTTACTCACCAAGTACTCCCTTGGGTTGAGATAGAAATCCTTATAGTGGACTACAATAGTCTCTGAGAGAGAGCATGAAGGTGAGCCTATGGCATTTTTTGATGACCCTATTCCACTGAATCGCTAGCTATCTTCCTTCACAAGAAAGGGTGATCCAAAAAGCCACCTTGGTATCATGGAGTATTAACCTTGGGTGGTGTTCTCTCAAGGTGGTGGGCCTACATCAAGTTTGTAAACCTTTATCACTAATTTTAGGATTATGTTGCCTGACATGTTTTCTTGTGCGATACTAGTGCTTGTCATTGGTTTGAGTCAGTCCAACCTTCTTCCTATTGTTTTCCATGTTTTTGTCCTTTTCCATAGTCTTCCCTTGCCCTCAGTGGCAAGTTTGTTTCTTATAGGGGAAAACTTACATTGTGGACAGGTGATCTTGCCCTGAAGAGGGCCATTCCATGTCTTGGGTTGGTGTCTAGTCATCTTTTAGGTGAACTCATCCTTGTTAGGTGAAAATTTTCTTGTGGGTCCTTTAGTTAAGTGATCCTCAATTCGCCTATTCCTTGAATAGGTGATCCTACCATCCTCTTGGGGGAATCTCTGCCCAATCCATGTCATATGAGTTTTCCCATTCTGTTAGAATAGGTGATCTTACTACCTGCTTGGGTGATCACAAATCTAGTCTATACCATCCCTATCTATACATATCCCTAGATAAGCAATTTTGTGCCTTGTATAGGCGATTGCATCATCTTGAATCCATATAGAGTCCTTCCCTGATAGGTGATTCTGCTTCTTTCTTGGGTGATCTTACACACCTATCTATATAGTCAGTTTGCATAGGTGATCCTATCTTTACCAATAGGCGATCCTAATAGCTATAGGGGCTATTATGTGATATCCATAGATAGGTGAATCCACAATATAGAGAGGTGAATGCACTATACACACAGGTGGATCTGCTTCCCCATACAAAATCTAGAGAGTCAATCCTTCTCATCATAGTTAGCTTGCATCTTCCCAAGTCCAAAACTATAACCCAATCATGTTTCCTTTTCATATCCAGCTCCAAACAATCACTTTTATCCATTCAATATTCATCCTCATTATTTTAGCTACATCCTTGAACCTAGAAGTCTATCCCATAATATATTTCAATCATCCTAATTTGAGCTTAAATCCCATCCTATTCTAAGCTTAAATCTTATCCCAATTTGAGCTTAATTTACATCCCAATTTGAGCTTTAGTCCATCCACATCTAAGATCTTTTGATGTGTATGTGTAGGATCATCATGGAAAAAATAGGCCCTTAAGTGGCAAAAAATTCAAAAAAAATAGAGTTAGGAAACTTGACGTAAAAAATTGAATACATTATCTATATTATTTCAAAAATATGTAAGAATAGAATTTGTACAAAATTGAATGTAGTTTCTAAACTACTAGGTTTGCTTCAAAAAAAAAAAAAGTTTGGTGAAAATTTGAAATTTCAATGCAGTAGTACTTAAATTTTAGGGAAAAAATAAGAAGTAGGTGTTTGTCTGACCACCCTAACCACAATAAAATGATAAAAAAAATTTATAATATTTTAGATATAAGTAGAGGAATCATGTCCTGATGTGATGCATAGTTTTTGTAATTTTTTCCAAGTAAATAATTAATTATGAATTTTTATTACAAATTTTTAAAAATATAAAAACTCATATGTCTAATCACCTTAACTTGATCAAAACTTCATGAAATTAATTTTTTCTTTTTTTAATCCTATAGTATGTGAAGCATGTAGAATGTGACACATGTTTTGGATTCAAAAAATGTGATATTGTTTGAAAGGTATAGATGTTTTTCAATCAACCTATCAATCAAGAATTTAATCATAATTCGAATGGAAAATGAATAATAATTATGTATTAAATTCAAATTAAAACATAATTTATATTGTTGGAAAGTTGAGAATCTCCTTTAAAAACCCTTTTTGTTTCATCAATTTTGGGTAAAAAAAAAGTTGCCAGCCACATAACCATCATATTGCCACTTTTTGGCCCATCATGATCCTGCACATACCCTAATATCGAAACAAATCTTAATATCCCCTCTTCCACATTCTTCTAATCCATTCCATTTATCTTTTCATCATCTTTTCTTTTCTTCTAATCATCTATTTTCATCTTTTCAATCCATATCCATCCAATCTGACATCATGACTCCTTATCTTCCTCCTACACAACCAAAAATAGTGGTCAAGGGAAATCCCAATTATGTTGATGATGATAATGAAAATATTTTTGATAAGGATGAGTATGAAATAAATCCCTTTGATGTTATCATTTCTAGTAAGCTTTCTCTAGTTGTCATCCAAAATACAATCAGTCATCCAAGTTATCCTATCATGCCTTCATCCACACCTGCTAGCAATCCTTATGCTACCTTTGACAAGGGATATCCAGTATCTTCCCCATCCACATATTCATCATATCCTTCATCTAATTCTTTCTTTTATCCAACATCCACATCCTCCTATCCCAATTCTCCATCCTAATCTTCCCATCATAATCCTACATCCCCATCCTCCTATCCTAATCCAACATCCACATCCTCCTATCCCAATTATCCTACCTCAATCCACCATCCCAATATTCCCCTCTTGATCCAACATCCACATATTTTTATCTTAATCCATTGTCCCAATATTCATACCTTAATCCACCATCCCAATCTTCCTATCATAATCCTACATCCCCATCCTTCTATCCTAATCCAACATCCAAATCTTCTTATCTTAATCCACTATCCCAATACTCCTACCTCAATCCACCATCCCAATCTTCCCATCATAATCCAACATCCACATCCTCCTATCCCAATCCTCTATCCCAATACTCCTACCTCAATCCACCATCTCAAACTTCCCATCCTATTCCAACATCCACATCATCATATCCCAATATTCCTACCTTAATCCACCATCCCAATCTTCTCATCCTAATCCTACATCTCGATCCTCCTATCCCAATCCAACATCCACATCTTCCCACTTTAATACATCTCAATATTCCTATCTTAATTCCCCATCAACTTTCTCCAACATCAATCTAACATCCATATCCTCCTATGTCACTCCATCTTCCACACCATCATGTCCTAATCCTCTAACTACTCCTAGGCCTCAATCCAATTCCATTCCTCCATCTACTCCTAATCCACCAATCCATAATCCTAGTCCTCCACCCATTCATAATGCTTCATCTACTCCTACCACACCATCTAAGCCTAAAATAAAAAATTGCCTCATTCTAGATGTCATCCAAGGAATTATGAAAAATAAGACATCCCCAAATCCACATTCTAATGTCATGGAGCCATGCCACCCCACTAGTGACGAGGCCCTTCTCCATCTCATTCCTATCATTACTATTATCACTCCTAACGTCATCCAAACCATTGAAATAGTCCAACCCATTGAATCCCCATCTTTCACTCCTAGAACCATTGAAACCATCAAAGAGACCCAAATCCAATCTATTCCCCCTATTCCTAGTATCACCAAAATCCACTCCCTTGAGCTTCATGAATCCTTCATCTTTTTGTCTCCCCCATTTAAGGAGTTCATCCATCATTCATCTTCCACCACACCATCTACACACATTGAAACTTTCCAAGATCTTGATCCAAAGCATACCAACACATCCCCTTGTCTACATAAAGATCTTACCATCTCATCCACTCCACATCCAAATCCTACCATCTCATTCACTCCATCTCAAGATCGTAGCTCATCATCCACTCCATCCCATGATGCCCTTATAAATCAAGATCTAATCACTCCATCTCATGATCCCTTATCACCTACTCCCCTGAATCAACATCCTTCCATCCTATCAACTCCATCTAATGATCCTTCATCACCACCTAACCATACCATCCTAACACCATGTTTATATCCCCTTGGTACTCTTACATTTTTCCACAGCGGTTTTCTTCCAAAAGAGAAACCAAGCATATACACCACCCATCCTACCCACCTAATAATGGAATCATAGAATGTTTCCAAAATAATAACCATCCCACCATAGATTGAATGCTCAAGACTATGAACTATCAAGGTAAAGGCTTAGGCCTTCATGAGCAAGGTATTTTAGAGCCCATCCATGTCAAAGAAAATCCATGTACATAAGGTCATGGATATATATATCAAGACTCACAATCCAAAAATGTTGGTACAACCTCCATACATCCTAAGTGGGCTTCTTCCAAAAAAACAATAGGCTCTTCCCATCATTCCACAAAGCCATTTGTCCCCACCCCCCTCCATCATATCATCTCAAAATAACCATCCAAATTCCTCCATCATCCTCTAAATCCATTTTGGCTCGTTATGTCCCTCCATCCACCATCCCACATCCTCCATGTACTAAGTCCATTTTAGGACCTTATATGCCAAAATCATCTCCTCCATCTCATCCTACTTATCCCTTCATCCATCGATCACATATTCCTATCACCCATCATAAAAAATACCACTCTCATATTCCCTAATTAGGATCAACAAAGGCCCTCCTCCATGAATGTCATCCCACATCCTCCATCTATTCACTAGCACCAAAATCCTACCCCTATCACTCCATTAATGTTTCCTCCACATCATCCATCTCCTCACACTTGTACCATTTCTATTGAAAGAACTTTGGATGCCAAAGTAAAAATGCATACATCCAAAAATCTGCATGAATCCAAAGATCTCCATGTCCCCTCTAAAGGACATGGTAAAGAAAATAAAAATCCCATCCAAGAGTGTAGTCAACCACAAAGAGTAAACAAGGCTATTGTAGATGCTAAAATCTGCAAATTTCTTAAACTTTAACACATGTTAGCATGGTTAGTTATTTAAAGCAAAGAATAACATCTCTATGAAATACTCCAACATGCTTCATAATGCAAACAAAACAAAAAAATATTAAACAAACTAATTGGGAGCATACAAAGCATGGTGCATACCTATTCCATAGTGGATTGGTGCTACTTTGATGTAGAAATTATCCCTTTCCCAACCCTTGATAAGCTCTTAGATTATGAAATTTTGGATGAACTCAAATGCATCAAGTAGAGGATAGTGCAAAGTGCCTAAGATTATGGATCCAAAATTAGTAAAATAGATTTTGATTTATACAAGAGAAGGATGGAAGAATGAGCAAAAAGGATGAATGTGTGACAAAACATCAAGCAATAGAAAAATGCCACTTGTCAACATGTGAATAGAGAGAGAGATGGAGCACATTTTGATGAATGTGCACATAAATGCTATTAGGTGGATATTTGAAAGTTGAATGTTGGCTTGTCGAGGGAGATGTGGAAGAGGAGTTATTGCCACTTAGCTCAAGAAAAAGGACTTGTAAGAGTCATAAATTCCAAGTTGGAGGATAAGACATTTGGAGGGGAGAATTTAAATTTGAAGAATATTCCAACTTGATGCCTTTTTTCAATGAAAATAGATGAATTTACTAATTAATTAAATTGATTTTCTTATGCAAGTTGCAAAATGTAGATGATTTGATGGATTAGAATTCGAGTTAATTATGATTTGATTAACTTGGATGGAGATTAGTTGATTTGACAATTTGACTTAGATTTTTGGATTTAAATAAATCAAAATGAGAGGAATAATGAATATTAGATTTAATTAAATAAATTTGATCTATTCAATTAAATGAAGAACTTTAGAAGCTAATTAAAATTGATTTATTTAATTAAAGAGATGACTTTAGGATTGATTGATGACTTAATTAAATAAAATTGATTTATTTAATTAAAGAGGAGAATATGATGATTTAATCAAATAAAGATTGATTTATTTAATTAAAAGAGGAATTTGGATTCGATTAAATGGTTAGTAAAGAGATGATTAAGGAAGAACTAGTGTTAGTAAATCAAGATAATTTTCATGTCTACATTTTCCCCCCCTTTGAAGTAATGTACCTATTGTGTTAGTTCAAAGAATAACATTACCAATATCGAAATTAAAAAAAATTCTATTTTTTTTGAATGCTCCAGTGGAAAGAAGTATACTGGTACACTACCCCCTCAAGATATTGAGTAAAACATTTGATTTGAGGGATGATCTCATGACAAAGAGGTTCAGGATGGATGTACGGATGGTCATGAATGACATGATAGCAAATGAGATGGTTTATGAGATGCTTAGAATAATAGATCTATATTATGATGGAAATGCAATGTATGTGAAGTGATATGCAACATGATTACGGTTTGTGGATACAAGATGGATGCATTGGTGATAATGATTAACTGCCATGGTACCATGTTAGTGTGAAGAGAAGAAAGAAGAAATGAGATGAAGACTAGAGGATCCAACAAGTCCATGATCTATGAGACTTTATTAGAGATGATGATGAATGATGATGATGATTTGCTTATCAGGAATTAGGATTTGAAAAGGGCTATTTACCTTATGTTTGATAAAACACATAGGCACAATGCATCAAGCTATAAATAACTAGGATGGAATTCTACCTAGTGTTGTATACTTCTAAAAATGGTCATGATTAAGCTTGTTAATTAATTAAATATGAATTATTTAATTAATTCTCCTAAAATCATCTACATATAAATAAATTTAATTATTTATTTATATTGTTCATTTTCTAATTCTTCTACATTAATTAAATATGAATTATTTAATTAATTCTCCCAAAGTCATCTACATTTAAATAAATTTAATTATTTATTTATATTGTTCATTTTCTAATTCTTCTACCTTAATTAAATAAATAATTTTATTTAATTATTGACATTTCCCACATTCCTCTTAATTAAATTAAATAAATATGATTATTTATTTTAATTATCATATCATTCTAAAGTTTGAATATTTGAATATTTAAATAATGAAATATTCTCTTCATCCCATAATTAAATTAAATATTAAATATTTAATTTAATATTTTCCTCTCACTCTAAATTCACTTTTAAAACATAATTAAATATAATTTATTTAATTATGCGAGTTTCTATATCCATCTTCACTTACAACTTAAATAAATTTATTTAATTTAATTCTAACTCATTCTAAACTCATTCTTCGAAATGGAAATTTCCCTTCGAATCTCAATGACAAAAATTGAAGGAAAAGGGAAACCTTCTATCTCCCTCTCCACTTACAAAAATCTTCCACCGTCCATTTGAACAAGCTTAATCTGGGCCATTGAAACATGTCAGCCAATTGAATCCTTTCAAAGACTCTATAAATACTGGTACAAATCCATGCATTCGTTACACCCAAATACATGCATTTACATGATGAACATATACGCTTATGCATTCACATCATTTTCAGCATCACAGTGATATTATCATCCTTAGCATAGTTTTGCATTTGGCATAATGTGCAATTTTAAATCCCGTTCTTCATGCTGTTCATTTTGTTGAGCTTGATCTGCTGATCTGAGAGCCATTGGAAACAACAAAACGCTAGAGTTAGAGAGAGATAAGACAATTTCGGGGAAGCTGCAGTAATAGTTTTCTTATTCTATTTTCTTTTTCAGTTTTCCTGATTTAATGTCTTATTGATATGTGTTTGAATTTCATTTAGATTGATACATTTTTCACACACACATAAAATGACACCCATTGTGGGGCTCAAACCCACGATTTTAACATTCTCTGTGAGTTTCTTTTGACAGTTTCTGCATTCTAGAGTTAACTTTCAGAAAAATTTGGCGTTTAAGCGCATTCGACATTTTCTGCAGCACATACGAGGTTTTTGACTCATTTGTTTTGCAAGATTCTGTAGCGCATATAGTAACTGTTCTAGAGCATATAGTAACTTTTCTAGCGCATATAGTAATTGTTTTAACACATTTAGAATCTTTCATGTGGCGCATATACTTTCTGTTTCGGTGCATATACCTTCTATTTCAGTGCATATATCATATCTGTTTTGGTGCATATACCTTCTATTTCGGTGCATATATTGTGTATTTTGGTGCATATAATTTCTATTCCGGTGCATATGGGGTGTAACACAAATACAGAATTCTGAGTCTGATGCCTTCCGCAGACATAATTATTTTCTTTTTTTTTTGGGGGATTTTTAAAATGAAGCAATCCTAGGGTAGCCACATCTGGATAAAATAAAGCAATCTAGGATAGTCACCACACAATGATCTTGCAGTTAAAATTGAACAAACTTGTTTTTGGTGAAGCAATATCTTTACTTAGATTAGATCATTGTGATTTGGAATTTAAAAAGAACATCTGCTTGCTTTGTATGTGGCAATAGGTCTATGCTTTCCCCTTAATTGGGTGATCAGAATACCAGACTTGCCTGTTTAGTTTTCATGCAATTTTACTATTTCAATTACATCCTTTAGAGAGCTTGTCATAGTGGGAAAAAGTACTCACCCTACGGGAATGACTCAAGTGGGTTCAAGCCAAAGCCAGGCTATTCTGCCCCACTATAAAATTTAAAGCAAATTTGGGGAAACCCTCTTTTGCCGATAGTGTGCAAGATAACCATCCCCAAAGCCTTTGTTCTAAAGGTTGGGAGGTCTCCTGAGGGATTTTATTATTGCTGCACTGAACAGAAATCCTTACTACGAACCTAGTGTAGTGGCTAGCTGAAGTCAGTTTCCAAACATTCTAATAATCACAGTGCAAGGGGAGGGAAGAATCTGCCCCCAAGACACTCACCATATAACTGCCAAGGACCATTTTCTTAGGGGATCCAATATCCATTTTCGTAACTCTGAGTATGCACCTCTGAAAGAAAAAAACATGAGCGCCCCTTTGGGGGTGACACAGCTGTGTGAGTCGATGTAGTTCTAAGATGTGGGATGTTGATTACTAGAATGACCTACTTGAGTATTAAGAGTGAGTCTGTCTGAATTGTCTTTCATGTGCTAAGCCTGTGAAAACACTTGTTGAAAACATTTTCTTGATCAAACACTTCATGTTAGTGTAGGGCATTTAAAACAACTATTTTTCAAAATGTTTGTTGTTTCTTCCATCACATTAATTCAGATAAAAAGATCATCCAAAATGAACATGAAGAACAACTGAAACAATTCAAAGGTTATTCATATCTTTGGTCCAATAACATTCTCAAATACTTTTCCCATGCTTAGAAATTGGAAATCAACAAAGTTTGTCAAGAAATCAGTTTCCAATAGAATCATAAAACCTAGGAAACCATTGGGATAAAAGAAAACATTGCAAAAGAGAAAAAATTTATACAAAATTCAACATGTGTTGCTTCATTTCCGTGGGTTTCTTCATAGATACCGAAACTTTATTAGACGATTCACTGATGAGTATGCTGTAGATCCCTTAGATTCTCAAGCTTATTATCAGAGATTAGCTCTATCACAATGGCATAATCATAACCAACCTCTTGAGTTTGATAACATACCACAACCTACTATTGAATATCCTTCACACCCCAATCATATTCTTCAAAGATCTTGAAAGAATTTCTTTAAAAATGAAGATCAAAATATTTTAGAGTGCACCTTTCAAAACAACTTTCTAATTTTTGGTTTAAATTCCCCAACAAGATTCTGATATCCTTCATCATTGTAAACCACAATCAAAAAAATAAAAAATTAGGAGCATCCTTGATCATATCATAAGATTCACATCTTATCAGATCAAGATACCACCCATCATTTGCACTTGTCAAAACTGTGATCTAAGTCTAGAAGAACTCTTCAAAATCATATGCCTATCTCCACAAGATTTCAACACAATAAATTGAAGGATACAATCCAAAAAGGTCATATT